>LGRX02019970.1:0-14828 GCA_001247695.2 Cymbomonas tetramitiformis | reverse complement strand
CATGCTTGGTTGGTGCCCATCCACAGCTCCATGCTTGGTTGGCGCCCATCCACAGCTCCATGCTTGGTTGGCGCCCATCCACAGCTCCATGCTTGGTTGGCGCCCATCCACAGCTCCAAGCTTGGCGCCCATCCACAGCTCCATGCTTGGCGCCCATCCACAGCTCCATGCTTGGTGCCCATCCATAGCTCCATGCTCCAGCCGCATTCGTCATCGGACACGTGCCACACAAATCCGGCAAAGGGAATCCAGCAGAAGGTAAATCCGACGGCCTCCCGCGGCTTTCCTCATCGGAGGCATGCTCCGGATTAGCCTCTCTAAATATAGACTCCGGAATTGTTTCACAATTCGCACACTCTCTGTGAGTTGTAGGGTGCGAAGCACTTTCCCTGTTAGTCGTCAGATCTCTCCCTGTGAGTCGTCGGATGTAACGCACCATCAGGACTGCTCACAAAACACTTGACCAATCTCATAACTACCAAATGTTCCCCTCTCGCGCTATCAAACTGTGAGATACCCGCTGTGGATTGAGCATGATCAAACGGCTGTGAGGCACCGGCCCCCGTGGATTGGGCTGTTCATGAGCAGGTATGTTGCGCGGCGCAGGCGGCGGGTTGGTGACCCACATAGGCATTCCAAACGCGGAGGTACGCGGCGCTTTTCTGACGTTGGATGATGCGAACCGCCTTTGCCATCCTGCGGCAGTCCGTGGCCAGTCATCCAATCCCGTTAACAGTACCATGTCCACGCATCGTTTGCCGGGGTCAACAGCAGCCAACGCGCGGCATCTAGGGGGAAACTGGCAGGACGCAGGAGGACTCGAGATTGAAATTGTTCAAGCGATGATGTGGCATTGGTGGGAAATAGGGGGGATGGATGCGGCGCCGTATAATGAAGGGCAGGCGTCGAGTCGAGCACCTGAGCTTGATCTGCATTTTAAAGTTCTTGCGCAGCACCCATAGATAGAAGCACCGCTTCATCACATATCTCTGCAGAGTCAACAAGGGGGGGGGGGTTATGAGGTTCGGCTGGGGAAGGCAGGATCATTGGTTGGATGTGGCAGACGCCGCCTCGTCCCTGAATATTAGCTACTGTATGGCAAGACCCTAAAAACCCTAAATAAGAACCCTAACTACGGCCCGAATTCAACATTCCAAATTCCAACAGCGGTAGCGCACATTGTCGCCCGGGAGAAGACGTGTGTGGCTCGAGCGGTGTTTGTTAGGGTTTAGGGTTTGAGGCACCTTGATCTTCCCAATGGCGTTCTCCAAGGCGTTGCGGCGGAAGATCCACGTCATCTTCATCGCTTTCCAGTGATGCCAGTAGTCGTACACGAACATGCGGTGCAGCCTGTGCACCCCGAGCCCCGCCCAAGCGCATCCAGCGCATCGCACGGAGCCCCCGAGTACCCCTCTGTGCCCGGATTGGCTGCGCGGCCGGGCCGCCTCGCAACACGCCACGCAGAAGATGCCTTCACATTCCGCTGCACTGAGGATGCCTCCTCCTATCTTGGCGCCCTCCGGGCACCTCAGTGGGGACGCGCGGCCAGGGAGCCAGCTGGCGCATTTCTAGCACCATACGCGTGCGTGCACCGATGGCGCCCGCTTGCTCCCTGATGCATCTGCGGCTCGGCCGCGCACGGCTCTCAACCGCGCTGGACCCGGCTGGCTTCTCAACCGCAACTATTGCTGCGCTGGTGCAACCCCTCCGCGTGCCCTGAGCGCTCAACCGCGCTGGACCCGGCTGGCTTCTCAACCGCAACTATTGCTGCGCTGGTGCAACCCCCCCGCGTGCCCTGAGCGCCGCCTGCTGGTTGACCAATCACGCGCCGCTGAGGCCACTCTGCTGATGCGGGGTCACGCATAATGGCGCCCCCCCACGTGACGCCGGCCAGAGTAAGTAACGCGTCGGGTGGCAACTTAGGCCGTATGACCAAGAACTTGTGTCACGGCATCCCAAAATACGGGGTTCTCAACTATCCCACAAAAGGGCAGGTTCGGATCACATCCTCCAAAATCTGCTACAGCGTCGACGCCGGGCCTTAGCCTCGAGTGGTGAGCAACGCGTCACACGCATAGGCACATGGATAGGCGACCACTACCAGCTGCAACGAATCCCGATTTCCGATCCAACGGCCGCGCTGCTCACGCAAGCCGTCTGAGGGGAGGTAGCCCCTCGTGCCCTGGGCAGCTTCTGGCATCGCTGGTGGGTGTCTCACCGACGAATGATGCGTTGCCCGCGCTCGAATACCATGGCATCATTCTGCCGCCAGGCGCCATCCACCACCAATCACCCGACACCAGGAAGTCGACAAGGGTCGGGAGTGAGGATTGCCAAGCATCAAGTGAGGCCTGCACTAGTATCGCAACACCACGCATGTTCCGGAAGAACGGAAGGTCCCTCGCCGGCAACATCGCAACCTACGTTGCGTGAACTATTGACGCCCGTGGGCTCTCCTGAGGTGCATATTATGGCCCACGACTGTGCTGACGATTAGCGCCCGTGGGCTCTCCTCACACATCGGCCTTTCCACTGGCGCGGGCCTCACATGCTCCTTCTCTTGCTTCTCTTCCATGCGCACCACCTTCCACCCCGCCAGCATGCGCCGCTTGAAGCGCATCACCTTGTCATGGCGGAACTTCATGGCTCTCTCCAGCTTCATCTCCTGCACCACGCACCAGCCCGTTCCCCCGTCCATGGACCCAACCGAGCCGCAGATCCCACACATCCACCCGGCACAACCTCGGTGTCCGATCATCAACCAAGCGTAGCCTCGATCCCCATCTATCAGCCTGAAACCATCTTCAAGTAGAGAGCAAGCATGTACCTCCTAAACAAGGGGCCAAGGATCTCGTCTCCAAAACGTTTGGCTCCCACGTGGAAGCCTATGTCTGCATCCGAGCCCTGAGGCAAACGCCGTAGGCTTCCACGTGGGAGCCAAACGTTTTGGAGACGAGATCCCTGGCTCCTTGTGTAGGAGGTACATGCTGGCTCTCTACTTGAAGAACTCCACATAGAGAGCCAAGACTATGAATCACCGTATTGCAAGCATGTTTCGGAACATTTAGAACAGCAATTGCCTACAACATATATATGTTACAGCACAGGCCCGCCGCGAGCATCTGCTGGCGCATTTCAGCACAGGCGCGCTCATGCTGAATCGGACATCGAGCAAACACCCCCAAAACCATGCCCCACATCCACCTAACCCCCCCGCAACCCCTCCCCCCTCCTAAAACCCTAAAACCCTCAACTCAAAACCCTAAAACTCTCAACTTAAACCCTTAAATTAAACCCTTAAACATCCGCAAACCCCCCACACAACCCTCAAGCAACCCATAACATCACCAAACACCTCGTAGCATCCCCACGGACCCTCTAAAGCCTCCCATGGGGGACCTATGCTAGCCTGGTAAGCACAGGCGGGCTCAAGCTAAAACAGCCCCCGCTGGCATATGCCAGTGGCGAGCTCATGCCACGCGAGGGTCGGTCGATTCAGGATGAGCGCGCCTGTGCTAACGATTTCACCACAGGCGCGCCTGTGCTGAAATGCGCCAGCAGATGCTCGCGGCGGGCTCATGCTGTAAAAAAAAAAAATATATATCTATATACTTCGATAGTATCTTGGGTCTTCTACTCAAAACTCAGTAAGTATAACCATGCTTGGATCTATACCAGCAAAGCTATCAGTGTATCGATAAACTTTTGTCTTCTCAGCTTATGCCCTTTCCCTGCCTGAGTGTGAATATGTTACCAATTTCGAAGTAACACAAAGTTTTCTTGGGGCCCATGAAACCGAGGAATTATCACCACTCTCTCGTGAAGGCAATCGTCGAGTGGAACACATTCATATATCTCCTTGATCATACGTGTCCTGCAAGGAGCTAATACTTGTTTCCATTTGAGGAGCTGGCCCTTTCGTTCGCGTTACGTTCCATGCACACGACCCAAGACACAGAGGGCAGAGGGCGTGTGGATGTGTGCGTGTGATACGCAGTGCACAGGGGGGGGGTGGAGCCATCCCACCCGGGTGGGGGCAGCGCGTGAGGGAGGGGGGATGCGCGTGTGACACATGGGGTGCGCGGGCGTGATGATGGTCGTGGAGCGCGCACGGAGAAAATACGCCATCGGACGGGCGGCGAAACGTCATCAATCGCAATGCCGACGTGGTGCGCCGCGATGGTCCTATTTCTGAGCGTCGATCATTGCAATAAGTGAATTTAACATACATGCCACGTCATCACTCGTCAACGATGCACCCGCGATGCGCGAAAACGATTGTCGTCGTCGGATGCCGCCATCGAGCGTTTGCATGACATCGCAGCATGCTAGATATTTATTCCACGCACTCGCTCCTATAAAATACCTCACATCAAGCGCCAAGCGCCATCAGTGAAGAAATCATACATACCACGTCATCATTCGTCACCGAGCGAAGCGAATCGGACGAGCGACGCGACGCCATTAATCAGAATTCCGACGTGGCGCGCCACGATCCTCGAGTATCTGAGTGTCGTTGTTGAAAACAATTAATTTCGCTCTGCCATTTTTTTCGTGAGCGACGACATGCCATGCAAAAGCGTCGCTGACTCCAGCCACGCGACGAATGGAGGGCTGCGATCGCGTGCGGGTTCGCCGCCCGTTGGAATTTTTCATCGACATGCCATGACGCGAACGGCAGTGGCAACTTGCTCGGCCGAACAAACTTTTCCCTCCATGCAAAAAGTTTGCTTGGAGGGAAACTTGCTCGGCCACATCGCTCGTTGCAGGGAGCTGCTCAGTTGCTGCACCGTGATTCGCTGGGGAGTGCCCAGACGCGCTCACTGTACTGCAGCAGACTGACTCCTTCCTTATAAGTCACATGGGTATCGCTGGAACGCCCACCGCGTGAGACAGACCGCATGCCCTCCTTCCCCATCACCCCGACAGCCCCTCCCGGAACTCAAATCCAGCCGCAGAGGGCTTGGGGCTCCGACCGGCAACCGCCGGCCAGGCGGCTCTCACGAGAGTGCTTCCAGGCAGGACTGGGTCTGGTGGCGTTACCTCGACCATCTGGATTTCCCGCAGGAAGCCGAGCCAGGCCTCCAGCGCTCCCCTCTGAACGCGCTTCGCCAGCGCCGCCAGAGCTCGGGCCAGCTTCTCCTGCCGCGCGCGTTTCCAAACTATACTCTGCCGCCACTGCTTCGTCACGTCCCATCTGCCAGGCCCCTCCAGTCTCCCCTCCTCAGCGCCAGGCATCTTACCTTGGGCTCCGTCCTCGCTCTTCCACCTTCCAGGGGGACTCGTCTGGCCAATTAGGCGGACCCACAACCAGCGCTGCCTGGGTGGTATATCCCACCATCACGCTGGACGTCCTACGGGTGGCCAAGGGGTCATTCACCTCATCTGCCAGCGGCGACGGTTCCAATATCTCTGCAGAGACGTCTGCGTGCGGAGGCATCCCCCCATATCATTCAGCTCCCGGATGCTTGCCCAGATCGTCATCCGGGCACACCAAACCAGTCAGTGTGTCTGTGTGTGGCTTATCCTTGGACCGGCTCCTTTGGCACCACATAGCCACAGAAGACCGGTTGCACTATGCACCCACGCCGGGATCAAAGGATTCAGCACACTTTGGGACACTCATCCGGATTCTTCGGAGCTCACTAGTGAAGGATGGGACCCCCTAAGCCTTACTGAGCCACCCGAACCCCTCTGCACCTGCACCACCGACGTGCCGCTGCCATGTCCCTGGAGCTGGTTCACCTCTGCCCCCCGAGTTGCTCAAGCCATCCCTCCACCACCAAGCCTATGCTCAGGACCACCCCTCTGCTCCCTGAGCCTCACTGGGCCACCTGAGCCCCTCTGCAACTGCCCTGCCGGCGCACTGCTGTTGCGTCCTGTGTGTGGCTGAGCCCTCCCTCCGTGGCTGGACGGAGGGCCTGGACCGAGCCCCGCAAGCTTGTGCCACTGGAGCCCCGCAGCAGCGGGCTCGGGGCAGGGAAGCCGTCCCAGGGACCCACCTTTTGAAGCAGACGCTTCCCCCTCCGGCTGCTAATGACATCAGTCCACAGCCACAGCAACATCACGAGCTTCTTGCGCTTCATGCGCGCCGCCTGGTGCTGCTCGTAGTGGACGCACGCCAGGTGGCGCTGCAGCCTGTGAGCGGGCCCACCCCAAGACTCGTGGCCAGGTGGCAAGCACCTCGAATCGCAGGACCGATGCGCCACGTGGCGCCCCTTCAGCAAGGCCGGCGATTAGCGTGCAAGGTTTAGGGTTGGAATTCCAGCATTTGCTCCGGTCAACTTAGGGCGGACGAAGAGAGCATGCGTCTGCCAGAGGAAGCGAGTTCCTCGTGGTCGCTGGTGACAGTGGTGGCGGCTCTCACACGGGACCGGATCCGCACCGGGCCCGACTGAATGGGATGCGGGGCGGGCGGCGTGTCTGCGATGACATGAAGGGTGGGGTGGACTCCTCAGATCGATATGCCAGAGACACGAAGCGGACCGAGAGAGGACGCGGGGGTAGGGGGGCATCCGCACACGCGAAGAGGAGAGAGGGGATGGAGCAGGTTGGGCGCAGGGTGCTCACTCTCGGAAGGTCCGCCTGGTCTGCCGGGCCCAGTATCTTCCATACAAGAGATTCCCCCGCGCGCCATCCCGCTCCTCCTGCAGCTCAGCCGCCTGCTCCTCCTGGCGGCGGCGCTCCTCTTCCTCCGCCATCGCGAGGCACTTCAACAAGGCCTCCTCCTTCTCCGCCTTCAGCTGCTCAGACGCCCTCAACCCATGCCTCACCGCTCCTGCAAGGCTGCCATGGCATGGGCATGCCGCCAACGCCGAGCGCCACCACATCTCGGCGGTCGAAGACGCCGCCAATGCCGAGGCCGAGCACCATGCTGCAGGTGCCTACCAGGGCAGCGCCGGGCTCCGCAATGGCAGCAGATGAAGCTGGAGCGCGGCCTGCCGCACCTGGTGTGCCCCGTCTGCCGCACCTGGTGTGCCCCGTCCTCCCAGCCCAGTAGCGCGCGCTGCAGCGTGCGGCGAGTCGAGCGCGCCCGAAGCATCCCCAGTCGCGAGCGCCGCAGGCACCGCCCCGCCGCATACTTCGCGAGCCACTCCATCGTCGCCGCTTTAGCCCACACTTCCGCTCTGCAGCACGCAGTGGCGCCCCCCCCGCCGCTCCTCAGTCAGAAGCACTTCCGCATGCTGAACTGCAGAGCGTAAAGTGGCCCAGCGAGGTACCACCGCTATCAGCCCACCGCCGCCGCGCGCGCGCGCAGGCCGCCGGGCCGCGCGGGTCGCGCGAGCACGCCCCGAGCCCCTGCTGCAGCGCGCCTGCCACCTGCTCCGGCTCCAAGGTGCGGCGGGCAGCGGCGGGCCTCGAGGGAGGTGGCGCACCGCTTGCGGAACTTTACGAGGGTGAAGTCTTTGTACAAGCACGTCTCCCTGCGCAACAGGAACCCCCACCCCTCCTCTGGAACAGCAGAACCGCTCACTAGGTCGCACGTTCGCCTGTGTGACGCGGCTGCTTTCCCTCGGCTGTCCTCCCTTTGTTGGGTGCCGCAGCCCTTGTGTGACGGAATCGAGGAAGGGTGGAACCGCGGTCACCGCCCACACGCGCGAGCTCCGGGCGATGACGACGGACAGTGACGAGCTGCGCGCCATGGCAGCAATCCGCGGCGGCGTGGCTCTCACCTCCTGTAGTTCAGTGCGCTCCGGAATACGCGGAACGCCACGAGCACCTTGTGCCTGACATCAGTCGCCCGGGCACCCCCGCCAGCCATACCACGCCTGAGCCCGATCGCCTCGCTAGGCGCTGACAAGGCAGCGACCTGGGCGTGCAGGTGGGGTGTGCTTGATGGCGTGTGGGCCGAGGCCTGGTAAGCATGCGCCAGCTCAGCGCCTCCGATGCACGCACGGCCCTAAACCCTAATCTGCAGGCCACGGACCTGAAACCCATCAAGAGCAAAGCAGGTCACGCGGGTCGTGGCCCTGTTGGCATGCCGCCATGATGGCAGCGTACACATCAATGCGTGCGCGCCCGGGAAGTATCTCAGGGTTTGATCAGGGGGCTGCCGCGGGCCACAATAACGCACCACTGGAGGATGCGGCTGATATGCCGCTGCCGCCGCACACTTCGCTTACGATCCCTGCGACCCGCACCCAACCCGCGCCACCCAACCCACTGCTTGAGTATCTTGTCAGAGTCATTGTCCACCCACACACATCGCCCGGGTCCAGTTTCAGTTGCGCACTTCATGGTGGGCCGCCAGCTCTCGGCAGCCGGGTGCAAGCGAGGGACGCAGGGCGCAAGCGAGGGACGCAGGGTGCAAGCGAGGGACGCAGGGCGCAAGCGAGGGATGCAGGGTGCAAGCGAGGGACGCAGGGCGCAAGCGAGGGACGCAGGGTGCAAGCGAGGGACGCAGGGCGCAAGCGAGGGACGCAGGGCGCAAGCGAGGGACAGGGCTTTGCCATGTCCAGCACTATGATAGGCGAGCAGTGAGCAACGGGCTCACGACGGGACTCACCTCGCCCGATACCACAGGGATAGCACCACTCGCCGCGTGTAAATTCCACGCATACACTTCTGCAAAATATCAGCACCGCAGGCACATCCGTGGAATATCAGCACCGCAGGCACGTCCGCAACATATCGCATGAACATGAATCACGTCCCATGCGTCAGCGTGGCCGCATTCCGCCGGTCGAAGCACAGCTGCAGGGCTGACGTCGCTGCCCTGTCGAAAGCGGCACGGAGCGAGTCCCCCCGATGCTCCGCCGCAAACGGGGCTTTCTGCGAAGTACCCGGTGCGACAAATAACCCGAACCGTAAACAGAAGCAGCGCCCACTCAAGATCTTGACCGCCCTCAACTGGCGCCGTCTCCTTGTAGCCACGCGCCCAACCGCAACTCCAAGGCTCTCCGCGCCTGGCCAATCACGGCGCCTCGGCAGAGGATTCGCAGACTGGAATGTGCGCCCACCTCCGCTCGGCCGTTCAGCTGCGCCTCCAGGAGTTTTGCCGCCCGCTCGCCCTGCCCCATTGTTCACCGCCGGCCCCGCCCCTCACTCACCAGCTTCCCCTCAAGGCCGGCCCGAACAGCAGAAACAACAGCAGCCTCTGTCGGCACTCAGCCAACCAATCAGCGACTGCGCAGGGAATGCTGCACCTTCCTCTCGTTGAACATCCCGGTGCAAAACGCAACCCACGTGTCCAGGGTGTCCTTCAGCACGCCACGTCTGCAGTGCGCTTGGAATCGCTGGATGCGGTTGCTGACCGTCTTATGGAATTTCGCCATCTGGCACGTGTCGGACGGAGCCCGGGAGGAGTGTGGCGCCGGGAATGGAGGGGAGGGCTCGCCGCCTTGTCAGTGCAGCTCCCCCCAAGAGGGCGTGCATCACGGTCTGCACGGTCCATGTGCCCATGCGCGGAAAATGAGGATGCCAGCTGGCGATGACTTTCTCAGCATACATTGGATGGGCTTTGAAGCGCTCAGCTGAAAAGTCGAACCCAGAACACGGCCGCTCTTGCTTGGCACGCCGGCGCTATTTCGTTTGGGAATGTTCCTCGGAGACCGCAGCACGCAGCGAGCCGTGCACCCGGTTTCACTTTCTGCTTCAATCGATCAATAACTTGTACGGCCCTTTTGTGATTGGCACACGTGGCCTACACCCTTCCTGAGTGCGGGAAGTCCAGCTTCAACGTGGTCCTCGCCATGCTATGCACTAGGGAACCTCAAGCGTCTTCGCCCTATGTGGCACAGCACTCTCCTGAATTGGTACCGCACATGTCCCTGTGCTGACGGTGGGAGCGTGTGGGGGGCTGCAGGCGGGCAGGGTGGAGACGAGGGCGCCCGGGAAGCGCTGTCAGAGGGCGGCTGCCGTCCCACAGAGAGTCGTGACAACTGCGCATCCATCACTAACAGAGGCCTCGATGCGGTCCCCGCCGGCGGGGTCCCCTGGCGCGCTGCAAGGCGCCCCTCAGACTGCTCGAGCGGCAGCCCAGCCACTGCAACCTACACTGTTCGCTCTTTCCGACATAGGCGAACATTCGGCGCGGCCCCACTCCTCCTTCACCTGTCGCACTGCAAAGGTGCAACGCCTATTTACCATTCGCCTGTCCCACTCTCGAGTCTGAAGCGGCTCGACTTGAGGCGCCTGTCCAATCAGAAAGTCCGATGCGGCTCGCATGGCACTTATTCCAGAAAACTCAGTCGGTCCACCTGAACGGTGGGCATGACGCACCTGCCACCAGTGCTCCAACATAGCATCCACCCACCTATGCTCGGCTCGCTTTAGCATCTGTGCACCGCACATCAACCTCCCTCCCCCGCCGTTCGCCAACCTCGGTGCATAATTGGCATCCTCAGCCTGCCGGCGGTGCACACCAGGCACAGAGCCCGAGGGTGCCTCTACCTGCTGCCGCCCGCCGGGCTCATGGGAGGCGGCTCTGTAGGGACAGCGGGGGGGCAGCGCTCCTCAGGGGTGGCAGGAGGGGGGCAGTCTCCGATTTTAAACCACCGTTTGGATCCCGCCAGCAATTTGCCGAGGAGCATTGTCGCAGGACGCTCGTAAGCTCAAAGTCGCGTGTCAACACCCAGAATATTCAAAGACGGGCAGTCTCTGCAATTGAAACAAAGGTGGCTAAATTCTCCCAAAATATTGCAAAATTCTCATACGTCGGAAAAGTCGCGAAGTCAGAATATTCGGACACGGGACGTCTCTGCAATTGGAATGAATGTTGCAAAATGGGGGCGTAATCGACGGCTCCTTGCAAAATGGGGGCGCAATCGACGGCTCCTCGTGCTCAGCGCCCTGACAAGTGAACCCCGGCAGCTCCTGGAGCCTCCAAGCCCGCCGGACTGACCGGCCTGAGGCGCGAGGCGGGCCTGGGAGAGAGGGAGATGGACGTCAGCGCTGCTCTGCCGGGAAAAAGAGAGGAACAGAGAGAGGGAAAGAGGGAGAGAGGGAGAGAAGGATGTGTAAGGCACAGGCGGGGTGAGGGGTGGCGGGGTGGTACCATGCTTATGAGGAGGCCCTGCTTATTCTTGCGGCGAGACCTATGGAACCATGCCGCGAATGTTGCAAGCACCAACGAGCTCTGCAACCGCCGCACCTTATGCTGCAGCCCGCAACCCCACCCCTCTCCAAATATAGTCTCCGCGGAGGCGCTGGTGCGCGGCAACGGGGGCGCACGGCATCCGGAGTGACGCGCGTGGATGGGCCCGAGAGAAGTTTTGACAAATGAATGGATGTGAAAGTCAACGCTGGGCAGCGGCCCGCAGGCCCTGAAGCGCACCTGCCCCTGCGTTGTGCGCAACCTCTCTATGGCGGCCAATTTCTTATCAAGCTCCTTGACCATGTTTGCCACCTGCCCTTCCGAGTTGCTGAGGGCGTCGTGGAGCCTCTCCTCCTGCGAGCTCCTCCCAGCACCGTGCACCCATCGGTCGCATAGTCACGCCCGCGGCCCGCGTTTGATACTGGCAGGTTCAAGACTCGGCGAGGGTGTAAATCACGCCCTACATCACGAGTAACACTTCTGCGCCCCGCCTCGGCTTACTCGGCAACGCTATTGAGCGCGCTGGGGATCCCGCCATGTCAAATCCGCGCCGCGTCCGCTGCTGACACCGTGGCGAGCTTGCACCCCCCAGCTCGGGGAGCGTCATCCGCAATGCCGCAATCGACGAACTTTGGCTGCGGCGGCTGCCCGGGCAAGTCAGCCTCCACTGGCAATCACCTGCTTCAAGCCTCAGGGCTGCAGCCGCACCGAGTGGCAGCCGGCTATCATTGGCTGGCCTAACTGGTGAGCGTCAGCATGGAGGCTATAGGGCGTTGCGGAGAGCGCACTGGGCCTCACCGCGGCCTCCCTCTCCTTCTCCAGGCCCTCCTTGTGCGCCTTTTCCGCACGATCCTGCGACACCGTACCCCCGACGTGAGGGGCCCTCCTTGTGCGCCTTTTCGCGCGATCCTGCGACACCGTACCCCTGTCGTGAGGGGCCCTCCTTGTGCGCCTTTTCCGCACGATCCTGCGACACCGTACCCCTGTCGTGAGGGGCCCTCCTTGTGCGCCTTTTCCGCACGATCCTGCGACACCGTACCCCCGTCGTGAGGGGCACACCGCCCGGCCGGAGAGGCCCCCTGGGCGGACGCGGGCCCGGCAGGTGGGACTGTCAGAAGAAGCGCCACTTTGGGAGTCCTCCGATCCCATGGAGAACTGGCGGTAGCAGGCACACAATGGATGAGCTGCCTCACAAATGATTGCTTGATGAACAGTGGTTGGCTACGTGGTCACGCGCAAGCATGGCTGCAGGGTGATACGGTTGCGCGGCGACGCTGCTATGACAGCATGGGGGGTACTCCGGCTACCATCACGCATCCATGCACGCGGCACCCACGTGTCAGATCATTGCACAGCGCGACAAAACGCCAGGGCTCGTGCAGAAGCCGGGGTTGCTCACGCAAGGGCTACCGGTCGAGGGGGGGCATCCGGAAGTAGGAGGGGGTGCCAAGGCCAGAGGCCGGAACGCACAAATTCATTCTGCAACTCCAGGATCTCTCTCTCATACCGCTTCCTCTCATTCTCAAAACCAGCCAGTGCCGACTTCTCTGCCTCTTGGAGCTTCTCTTGCACCCGCATGAGCGAGTCGATCTCCGCTCGGGCCAAATCCTCTTTCTGCCCCCCCGCAACAACCCCCACCTCGGTCGCCAGCCCATGCCTCGTCTTCAGAGATCCCCAGGCCGCTCTGCAGCGCCTTCACGCCCTCACTTCTCATCACAATGCACACACGTGTCGACAATGAGTTGGCCCCTGCCACGCTCGCGCCACCAAACGTGTAGAGCACCGAGCGCCCCACGAGTACGCTGCACACATCAAGCTTGCCAACTGCTCGAGCCTGGAGCGCGGCATGCAGCCCCTGGTGCCGCCCAGGTGTACACTCTGCACCTGCATCAGATGTACCACACGCCTCGGCAAATGGAGGACCGAGGAGGCCCTCACGCGGCCGATGGATGCACAGGCAGGCCCTCACGCGGCCGTTGGATGCACAGGCAGGCCCTCACGCGGCCGTTGGATGCACAGGCAGGCCCTCACGCGGCCGTTGGATGCACAGGCAGGCCCTCATGCGGCTGTTGGATGCACAGGCAGGCCCTTACGTGTTCTTCAAGGAATCAAAGGGGAGCGCCGCCAGCGGCAGGCTGATGGCGGGTTGCTTGGCCGGGGGGCGCACTTCTGCATTTCGCTTGACGTCGTGCATGCGCTGCCTCTTCAACTCTAGAATCTGTGCACAGGCGATGCCACGTCAGCGGAAGAAGTCATACTGCGGGCAGCTACCGCACAAGCTACTCTCACACTTCAATGCAGCCGTAGCATGCACCTCCGCAGGCTCTTCGCATGCTTGCTCCTGTAGCATGCACCTCCGCAGGCTCTTCGCATGCTTGCTCCTGTAGCATGCACCTCCGCAGGCTCTTCGCATGCTTGCTCCTGTAGCATGCACCTCCGCAGGCTCTTCGCATGCTTGCTCCTGTAGCATGCACCTCCGCAGGCTCTTCGCATGCTTGCTCCTGTAGCATGCACCTCCGCAGGCTCTTCGCATGCTTGCTCCTGTAGCATGCACCTCCGCAGGCTCTTCGCATGCCTGCTGTGCAACTTCCTTCCCTCTGTTGTACAACTCCAGCAGAATCAGCTCTCGACCATAAGTCTTATGTGATGCTGCCGAGAGGCATTCGATCTGTGTTCTGTCACTACATTCTTTTCCCCCTGCGGTCTGCCGCGCCCATCAAGTCACCTCTCACCAGTCCGATGTCCGGGCAAACTCCCCACCAATCGCATGCTCCGCGGACGGTTGTATCTCTTGGGCATCGCACCTCCTCCTTCAGCTTCTCAATCGTCTTTTTCAACTCCTCATTCTCAATTTTGCTTCGCTCATCCTCCGCTATCCGCTCCTCCTGCCGCCGTCGGATGCCTGCGTTCATATCATAGTTCTGTCCCGAGCATACACACCCATACACAAGAACATCCCCCCCGGCCCACTTAACTGGTTCCCACCCAAGAGTTAGCCCGCCCATGCGCATGCCACCAAATCCGGGTCAGCTGATAACCCACCGTATCTGAAACGTGCCGGACACGTCTCAAGGAGCTGTGACAGCATCAGACTCAGGGCGCGTGGGGCACTTGCGAAGGTCGGGTTGCCGGCCACATCCGCACCTCTCTCCAGCGCTCCCAGGCAGCTTGTAAGGCGTACATTTTCACTCTTGCCAAGATGGCCTGCACGTTGGGCCTCTCGAACAACTGCTCCATCTGCTCACTGGAGTAGTCGGACTGTAACCACCAAACCAAACCGCCAAATTCCGCTTGGAAACGCCCCCTCTGCAGTGCCTAATTGTCGTCACGCGTCACGGCTCTCCACAAGGGGGACCCCCACAGGGCATATCCGGCACGCACCATGGCTCTCCACAAGGGGGACCCCCACAGGGCATATCCGTCACGCACCATGGCTCTCCACAAGGGGGACCCCAAAAGGCATATCCGTCACGCGCCACGGCTCTCCACAAGGGGGACCCCCACAGGGCATATCCGTCACGCGCCACGGCTCTCCACAAGGTGGAGCCCCACGGGGCATATCCGTCACGCACCACGGCTCTCCACTGGGCGAAGGCGCGGTACATGCAAAGCTGTGCCCATCGCGCCGTGAAGCGGGCCATGTTCTTGTAGTTGACCACTTGCGCCGTGGCGCTGCCCATAGTATCGCTCACCTGAAGCTCGACTTACTTTACATCAGGTCGCTGTATTTGCAGGGGTCAGCAAGTCCTGGTCTCTATTTGCAGGGGTCAGCAAGTCATGGTCTCTATTTGCA
>LGRX02019968.1:0-12018 GCA_001247695.2 Cymbomonas tetramitiformis | reverse complement strand
ACCGATCGTCGCCAAACAATTGTTGGTCTCTGGGTTACGGAGTAAGCGGACCCTGCTGGCATGCCCCCCAGTGGCTCCCGGTCGATGGATGGGACCTGTTGGTCCATGGTTATGTCATGAATGCAGTCACACCACACAGCATGGACACCCCATGTCAAAAAAAGAAAACATGCGGGCACCTAGGTGCTCCCCACAAAATTCAAGGGAAAACACAGAAGGTGTACTTCACCACCTTCTGCCTCTCCTCGCAGCACGACAGACGAATCTACCGAGCTCTCCAAGAGGCAGTGCCCGCCAGAATGGCACCACAGGGATAACCTACATGCCACACACACAGAGAGAGAGTGTGTGCGTGTGTGCAATTTATTATATACATAATGGAAAATGTTTAAGCATTAGAATACGGATGATGCAGAAAACAATACAACTGCGTTAGGTATATGATGGTGATCAATACTCTGTTTTATCTTGATAATCGACTCTGTTTTACCATAACGCACTTACCGCGTATGCCAAACACAGAGGTGTCCAATAGTGCACACAGACTGCAACTTATACGTGACGCTTCTCCGAGCGCAGACACGGGGCATGCAAGGCTTCTAGCGATGCACGGAAGTGGCCCTGCACAGTATATTAAAATCGCGCAGTTATCAGCTATGTTATATCACATTTTCATACCGTGTTTTATATACATGTAGGGATGGTCAATGTAGTGGATATGTTATAGCATGAGCCCGCCGCTAACATATGCTAGCGCACTTTAGCACGAGCCCGCCTGTGCTAAAGTCGTTAGCATGTGCCCGCCTGTGCTAAAACCGTTAGCGCATGCGAGCTCATGCTAAATTAACCAGCCGACTCCCTCGTGGCATAAGCCCACCGCTGGCATATACCAGCAGGGCTTTTTAGCACGAGCCCGCCCGTGCTAACCATGCTAGCATAGGTCCCCCATAAGAGGCTATGGAGGGTCGGTGGGGGTGCTTGGAGGTGTTGGATGTTACGGGTTGCTTGAGGGTTTTGTGGGGATTTTAAGGATGTAATGAGGGATGTTGTATAGGGGTTTAAGTTGCGTTTTAGGGTTTTAGGGGTATGCATAGGAGTGCTGGGGTATGGTTTAGGGGTGGTGGGTGTGGTTTGTTGGGGGTGTCGGGATGATTAGGGGGTGTTGGGGTATAGTTTGGGATGCTGGGGTGTGGTTTGGAGAGGCATTGGGTGTGATTTGGGGGTGCTAGTACGCTCTACAGTATGATTGGGGGTGTTGAGCATGGTTTGGGGGTGTTGGTGTATGGTTTGGGGGTGTCTGGCTGGGTGTGGTTTGGGGGGTGTCAGGGTGTGGTTTGGGGGTTTTTTGAATATGGTTGGGGTATGTTTTGAGGGTCTTCAACACCCCCACAATGTGTGTGTGTGCGTGTGCTCATGTGTGGGTTGAAAATGAAAGATGAAAAATGCTACATATAACCAAAATCATAAGGCGCAATTGCAGTATTTAACCCCTATGGAGCGGTTTGTACCGTATACGAACACTTTGGCCACTCAGATCATAGTATATTCACAGCTTGAACTGACAAGACTCGTTGCAATCGCACATCCAAGCTTCGCACGCCCACCGCGATAGGTATCATTAATGCTCAAGAATGTATTTTGCACATATTCCTATTATATATACCTTACGCACGGGGCATTTCGTTGTGAGCGAATCCCCAAAGTTGCTCGAGTCATGGGATGTAATATGTGTAAAATCTATCCTAAAGTGTGAGAAATCGCGGTGTTGGTGGCATACATCGACATGGGTATGCCGGTTCAATGGTTTGTATCATATCACATCACCATGCACTTCATACGGGTCATATATACGTTCCCGATATTCATTTATTGCTAAAAACACTCCATTTACGCCTTAAGTATGGAAAACATTGCAAAACTAATGTTTTTTCTTGTTTTTTGGTGTTTTTTTCGCCTACTTGCTTGAATATTTCGATATATCGACGCGTTTGGCCAAAAAGATCATTACCTATTCCAAAACATGAATAAAGGAGATTGTTTTATGGTCATGGGATGACTTATTACTCGATTATGCGGGTGCGAGAACTCAAATTTCACAAATTTGGTTCCTGGAACGGCATGTTTTTTGCTTGTATATTGTCGATATATCGTTGTATATATCATGTGCGCATGCATGCAATAGCTCAACATGACCGTCTATGGGTTGTGGAGCATATCTCGAATCTCGTGCACCTAACATGATACCATATACCACGAACACCGTGCATTTGTAAAATATATGTTTTTCGCAAAAGGTTCCATCCGCTCCATAGGGGTTAATATGGTGCGGGGGACTTTTCATATTGTTATATATGTAGCACGTTGCGTTCCCGTGAGTGGCGTGGCAGGGTGTATATAATTACATATGTAGCAATTGACACTCCTCCAGATATGATTGAGTATAGTGCATACAACAATAGCTGAACAGATACCTCGTGGGCCGGCCCACTTTCAAAGTATGGGCCGCTCTCGCAGGCTTCAAAATTTGAGTTGACATCACTTTCTCAAAAAAGGTACAGCTGCCCTGCTCTGTTTTTGGAGGGCTATCCTGATGAACTAAACTTCACTGATGATGAGCTAATAAATTTTAGCTCTGCTCCTCTGGACATACGCCGTGAGGGTGTACGTATGGTAGTGGGATTGGTCCCTTATGCAAGGGCCAACAACTGGTTATGGACTGCCCGGCTCATCAGGGTGAGACATATCAGGAATATGCAGAAATAGAAAAATACTATGACAGGTGGTCTTATGTTATCATATTCTACCTATATATTCATTATATATTATGCCGTGGTGGTACGAATCACGATAGTCCTGGCTGAATATGCAGCAACTCAGCGAGGCTTTTTGCGAGTGCATGCACTGGTTACAAAAGTACGCGCTTGCCACCCTCGCGGCAGTCTGGTTGATGAACTGTGAGCGTGTTGCAGTGAAATGCTTAGTGCGTGGTAGTATTACAACATCGTCAGCTTAAAACCATTCTGAAGTGAAACATATTATGCTCACGTCGCAGTGCTTCACGTCTGCTAAACAAGGATTGATCAGTGCTATCTTTAACCTCGGGCTTAAAAGTCACATACAATTGATACTTGGAGACGTGTGTTCACAAGCTATTCACAGAATCTGTAGAATTTTGTGAAACCCACAAGACTGGCATCCAAAGAGATACGCTTTAACTCGAATTCCACACACATACTGGTACCGTCAGACAGAAAACATCTGCCATGTCCAGCCAGTGACATAAAGGATAGTTCATGAGAGACATTTGTGTCTTGTTTGTTTGTTTGTTTGGTTGGTTGGTTGGTTGGTTGGTTGGTTGGTTGGTTGGTTTGTTTGTGTTTGCTTGCTTGCTTGCTTGTTTGTTTGTTTGTTTGTTTGTTTGTTTGTTTGTTTGTGTGTGTGTGTGTGTGTGTGTGTGTTTGTTTTTGTGTTTGTTTGTTTAGTATTATTACTCTCGCTCTTAGCAGTTGCATTCACTGTCCATCGTTACAAATTTGTATGTGTTTACTGTGTCCATTCAACACTAGCATGACAACTTGATCATACAAGTTTGCCGGCATCACAATCTATAGTGTGCTGGTGGCTAATGAAAGGCGCCGGCTATTATGTGAATTCAGGTGTCACCCAACTTCGGATGCGCAGGTACAGCGTGGAACATGGCGTTGGATTCGGCCCAAAGCAAGGTACGGTGAGCCGGTGACTGATAATAGTGCCACATACAGGCATCTTAAGTAACGACTATTGCTTGCTTGCAACAGTGCAATTGTGTATGTCAAATAACATGCTACTACAGCCATCGCATCGATATCCATCCCTAGCATATGCAAATTTGGGTAATGATCCGGGCCCAATCCGAGAAAATAGTGTTGAATGATGCTACCGGCACTGTGAGAACTTTTGGGAGTAGCCGCCTATATATAACTGGGAAGTTATGAGGCTAAAGGCCACAATATAGTGGCAACGCGGGATTTGTCAATCTCGTGTACTGTGGATGTGCTCTTTCTAAAGCTGATGAAATACATTAAGCAATGATCATATTCATTTTCTTATCCAAGTTGACATTTTGAGTTTTCTTTTTGTGTTTACGAAGTTGCTATGGGCATAGCACGTGCACTGAACCCACAATATCTGCATAAACTGGCCAGCATCATGATGTCTATATGGAGTGCTTAATCATACCGAGAACTCTACGGCTAACATCTGTCCTTTGTTGGTTGCAGAAAAACTTATAAAACTCCCAGAAAAAACGAAATACAGACAAAGTGTTTTTCAATGTTTCACCATGCTTTATAAATGTATGTTTGGAGGTTTTTAGCACAATTCTTTTAACATCTATTGTGGGATGAATTGAATTCTTAATGAATAACACTTGTCATGTTTGTCATATACTATTTCTTGGTCATCTATTTTAACATTGGATGACATTGAATTCAGCATTACAATTGTTGACCTTGTGATAAGATCTTATCCAAAATGAGTCAGCTTTGATTACAATACAAAACATTTTTGTACAACTATTTTGGGTGTGTGGAAACTGTTCATTTTCACTTTGCCAAAGTTCCGTAAGCGTACTACCAGTGTCCCAAGTGCTGGTCAGATTTGCATCCTGAACAGTTTTGCATACATTTTTAGATTTTACATATGATTTAGTTTATATCTTTTCATTGAATATATGTGTATGTATGCTTGATCTCTTGGGGACTTTGTGAATAGTCGAAGGTGTCTTCACACAGGTGTGCCCACTTATCACATTTGTGGAAATGAACGGGTTATCATCCTACCATGTTTGTGTTTAGTTGAAGTTATATATATTTTATCCCCCCGCGGTGGTTGATACCGTCCTGGTTTTTGAGGGCCCTATTTTGGGTGCCCCTGTTTCATGTTGCGTGCCCGTAAGTGGTGTGGCAGGGCGTATACAAAACGAGGCTTTTAGCACATAAATACATGGCATATGAGTAATTTCACCACACAGCTGTTGAACGAACTCAAATATTCGTGGGTACTGGGCCCTTGTACGTTGCTTTTGAGTACAGTAATAGGGCAAAATAGTATCTGAGGAAGCCCTTAGTTATGATAAAATAATATCATTGTAATCTACCCCTAAACACAAATCAATAAGTATAGGATATGCCATAATCATCATTTTACCATACCCTACACTTCACCACACGTCCCCAAGACATCTAGAGACGATCATGAACTAGCATTGGCACATAATCTATCCCAATATGGACAGGGAATATTGTCCTCTCCTCCTGTCCTTTAGGGGTTGAAGTGTAGTTGACAATGCAATAAATGATGTCATATCAATACATTTGTATTCGACGTGGTAGTGTTTTTAGAGTGATATAATAAATAATAACAACAGAAAATGACCGACAAACTATAGGCACACCTCTCAGGGTGTGGGTTGTTTATTCCGCTCCGTGGAGATTATGCAATAAGTTTGCTTGCAATATAGTACAGATTAAACCTGGCTCAGCTTGCCGCCCTTGCTTAGAAATCACGGAGCATTCTTACTCATTACAGTGTGTACAAAAGAATGACTTTGCTTTATACAACTGTGTGGTTGGGCTGACACGTGAGGATGAATTCAATGAAGACATGGGAACGTGCTGCACACTTGTATGAGTGTGCGTCAACATTTTATGCAGCAATGCGGCCATCAGGTACACTGTATGTATATCCCCCTCAAATATACTTTAGAACGATCAAATGTATTTGATAATATCTTCCGTTCTACAGTGCTGTCGTGTGTCAACCGATGCAAGAATGTGGCTTGAATTATATGTACTTTCTCAGTAAACGACGGTGTTACCGACAGAGTATCCTCTGAAGATTTAAAACAATGTGTTCTCCTACCAAAGTTCATGTCAGTTACGGAAGTCGTGCATCATAGGGCGAGATTAGTACTCTCGTCGGACACGTCAAGAAATCTCGTGGAGGAGTATTGGTCCCAGCTGTCCGTTGTCCCCGACCAGAGTACTGATCTCGCCCTATGGTGCTTGATTTCTGTGTGAGATCAATTGTTGTCCCCGACTAGAGTACTAGTCCCACCTAAGGGTGCTTGACTTCTGTGTTATGCATGCGGACGAAGTCGTAGTCTTACCGCGGTAGAGCACATTCGTGCGGAACTTGAAACGCCGCGAGTAGCACACTGTTGCATAATTTCACCTGGAAATATAATTAGAGCAAGGATTGTATATGTGACGGCATATATGCAGTAGTTGTCAGCTTCTGATCCCGACGGCAGGTCCTCTATTTTGTTTGCGCACACGTGGTTGCTTTTGCATGTTTGTCCTTTTGTACTGGGGTGACATGACAAACCCTCGTCATTTTTGTATAAAACCTCGTGGGATTGGTACACGATATTGTGAGACATACATGATTTTTGACCTCGTGGGCGACGGGACATGCGAAGATATCACGGTGGTGTTGGAATCTTGTTAATGTGAACTAGATGTCAATGAATTTTCTAACAGCTCACAGAATGAGGGTTTCACTATCTAGATAGTATACCACTTCCATTATATCGTCAGGGAGCGGCCCTTATCGAACATTGTCGAGGAATTATTGAATCTAGTTGAAGTATTCATTTCCTTAAATGCTAATTTTGGTGCTTTATTGCTTAAGCCGTAACAACTAATACCGTATGTATGCTACTTCAACCGATATTCTGAGGGTCAAGATGCCTTCGAATCAGAACTTTGACATGACATTCGAGAGATCAACTCAAGAACGTGACAACAGAGGTCTCCATAACTTCCAGATTTTCAAAAGACGTTCGAGGAAGCCCGTCCTAGCAGCTCTTTAACCCGGATACAACCAATTTGGTAAATGGTTATATACAATAGCGTAACAGTTCCACGATATCGTGGATATACTGGTACACAGCATCGTGGATCAGTTCCACGATGGCGTGTACCAATCCCATGATATCGTGGTACCCCACAATATAGTGTACAAACACGACAAGGTTCTGTACCGTGTTCCTTTGTACTGGGGTTTGTCATGTACTCCGACCTATTCCGACTCAGACACTAAAGGCGGCCGCCCAGCTCCGTATTCTGTATATCAACGTCCTCACTCATCTTATGCTTCACCTACTTGTCGAGGGCCTCGGACACCAGCTCCCTCTTCCCCGCCGAAAGGCGCGCTCAGGATGTTGCCGCCGGTGAACGAAGTTGTGAGCATCCCAAAGCCGTACACCTCCTGCAGAGTGACTGTGAGTCAGAGTGATCTGCGGACCGAAGAAAGTTTTCCAGTCCATCACAATAGATGATTGCTGCGGGAAAAGCAGGTGTACCAGTGCCCCGAGGCATGGGGAGTGTTGCTCTTCAGCCTCTCAAGCCGTTGTTTGTAACACATGCTGTAAAACCATACATACCGTCGCACCTTGCTTGTGGAAACCTCAGTGATGTGTGTTAACTGACGCCCTATCTCTACAAGTGGATGCAAATGTGAATAAGGAAAACAGTGGGTACGATGCAAAGGAGTACGACAAGGCGTTTTCCAAATCCAACTACCAAGCTGATTTCAGGGACAGGGATGTTTCGATAGGTATTCTCCCACGAGAGAAGAAGAGCACGGGCTGCGCCGAGTGGGCTATGGATGATCCGAATCCTGACCTCCATCCCGCTTCCGAGGCATTAGTGTGGCTACAGGAGTACTCAGAGGAGGGAGGCTACCGAATTCTAGGCTTCGAGGTGTACAGCCTGGTTGTCGCCTCGGAGGCTACCAGGTCTAACATGCGCAGACTCGTTCTAACGGCTAGAATTCGGTAGCCTCCCTCCTCTGAGTGCTCCTGTAGCCACACTAATGCCTCGAAAGCGGGATTGAGGTCAGGATTCAGATCATCCACAACCCACTCGGCGCAGCCCGTACCCTTCTTCTTTCGTTGGAGAATACCTATCGAAACATCCCTGTCTCTGAAATCAGCTTGGTAGTTGGATTTGGAAAATGCCTTGTCGTAATCCTTTGCATCGCACCCACTATTTTCCTTATTCACATTTGCATCCACCTGTAGAGATAGGGTGTCAGTTAACACACATACCCACATCACTGAGGTTTCCACAAGCAAGGTGCGACTTGACTTTTGAATTCATTCCGTACTTAACCATACTTGAGCACATACTTAAATCTCTTGCATCTCAAGATCTAGAATCTGAAAAGTTTTTGCAGAAAATACCTTCGCGCAACCGCTAACTTGATGTAATATGCAGCCGGATATATGGATGACAATTGTGAGGCGGCTGCAATCATCTCAGATGAGGAAGAATCGGCCCATCGAGTGATGCAACAGCAACAGTGCACGTTACTTTCAGCAGCTTGCTATATTGAGGCCTTATACCTTCCACCCAAAGAGGTGACGGAGCTGAATGAATTGGAAACCATGAAGGCACGTGTCCGTGATCTTCTAGACTGGTATATTAAGCTTTCAAGTTGCTCTTCTGGAAATATAGCCGGTAATATTTCTTTGCTAACTTTTACTTAGTGCTATGGTATATCATAACAATGTTTCATAACGCTATCATTGAGTGAACGGTGAGTATACCATCCCACCCCCCACATTCGCAACTTTGCCAAGATGAACATCTGATAACAACATTAGTGATTGCAATATTACATATTATTCGGTCCAGTGTGACATCCAGCAAGGCTGTACGCCACATCTCACCTTGATTTGAGCTGCTGCTGATGTAGCAATGATTCGTGCATGCAGGTTATACAATTATATTACTCACTTTAGATTGAAAAAAGCATGAATGTTACCTTATAAACACTGCAATTCCTGAAGGTAGTCCAGTAATGAAGAACCCTCTGGCAGCAAGGGATACAACCGGTGGCAGTAACAACTGACATCCTTAGCATGTTATGCATACTGCAGCTTGCAAAAAAGTGTAGAGTGGCAAGCAGGGATACATTCATAGAACACGCTGAACTATTGGCCAGGAAGTGTAGCATGCAACGAGCAAATCACCCAACAATTGATCAGCACACAATTCAAAAATGATTACAGCATGACCTGGAAGTTCTGTTTATATCTTGCAACGCGCACAACGATTTACGCTACAAATTGTCAAGACACTGTGGTGCAGGATGCCTTAGCTATTGTATACGCACTCAAGGCGGTTGTTCACAGGTCATTATAAGATAGGGCATATGGTTGAGTGAGTGCAAACTAATAAAAAACAATTTTATGGAAGCAGATGCTCCAGCGGAAGCCTTGCAAAAAGCACAGCCCCACAAGGATGACGCAGCAGCAGAAGGCCACGAAAATGTCAAGCCATCGCAGCTTGCTGTATTCCACAAAGAGCTGGAATTTAACCAGTCTGTCATTGCCAAAAATCACGACAAATTGATTGCTATTCTACGTTGGGGCCAGGGGATATTCACCGCAGAACAATACCTTCGGTGCGCACATCTCCTCGTTTCCAGGAAAGTCAAGTCAACCACAAAACGCAACCACACCCACACTCATAAATGATTATTACACTTTATGGCATCCTGTGTGTATAGACTAGGCTGCAAAAAACTATATGACTATTAGTCCCTAGGATTAGGCCCTTATATCACTCTAAAAACATTAGGCCATAGCAAAAGAAAAGAAGAATATAAGTTCTGTTTTGTATTGGACCATAATATTACTATCATTATTCGATATGTCTTACTTATCACCACACATTGTTGCAAATTGTATTAAGCAACAGAGGCATCCAATAATTTAATTAGACTGATAATCACGACATGTGTCCCGGCGAGATTAGGCTATATCATGTGTATGCAACCAACCAGGGTGAACTAAGGCAATGCATTGGGATGAGTTCCTGAAAGCGATACAGCCACCGCATAAGTTCTCTTGTCCGCTATGCTACTTAATATTGTTGTTGTACCACTATATGACTGAGTATTGTACAACTAATGCGTACTGTAAGTCAGTATTCATCCGATTACAGTACTTTGCGTCCAACAGGATTACTGTGATGGGTTGTTTAGAGAGCATTGCAATTTAGCTGCGCAAGCAGCAGTGAGCGCCACT
This sequence comes from Cymbomonas tetramitiformis, assembly GCA_001247695.2. Lineage (NCBI taxonomy): Eukaryota > Viridiplantae > Chlorophyta > Pyramimonadophyceae > Pyramimonadales > Pyramimonadaceae > Cymbomonas > Cymbomonas tetramitiformis. The sequence continues at coordinate 1,940 of LGRX02019968.1, read as the reverse complement.
TGGTTGGGTGGCATCATCTCCATGATCATTGATGGTTGTGGCACAGTTTTTGACGCGGTGGAACATGTGGGATATGTGACGAGGAGCAGCTTTGCCAAAACATGTTATGACCAAGACCAGCTCTGTGATCTTGAAGCAGCTGAAGCCGCCTATGAATACAGCTACGAAGCCTTGTGTCAAAGAACGTCACCCTGTTACATGACTTTGAGGTATGAGTTATATGCTATAAGCAGGAGCACGTTGCTAGTACAAACAGCGGCAATTTATTGGTGACAACGAAGTATTTTCGGAAATTGCTGGAAAATAACATCGGATGCCTCTCATATTTAGGATAATACTGCATTACTTTTATGACTTCCTTGAAGTATCCGTGTAGTGATATTAGAGAAAAGTGATAGAGAGCAAACTCAAAAGCCATCCGTTACAAGACGGCATAGGGTCACATGTGGAATGTGGCATCACGTTGTTTGCGGAGCTGATTATGATTCAAGCATGTGTTTGTGTGTGTGCCCAATAGTATCGTGCTGCGAAGGCTGATTGGGCTGGCTGAGAATAGACCTGACTTGGACCGGGCGTATAAGTAAGTTCTACGAACTCAGTTGCTGCCGCATGTGAGCCTGACGACATATTTTTGTCATGGGCATCTGAGCTTAATCCATTTTTCATTTCCATCATTCAAACTGCAGCGGTAAACACACACACACACACACACACACACATATATATATTGTACCTAAGCGCTTGATAAATCCGTCAGGTGGTACAAGGAGGCTCTCATGCTCATCCAAATCCGCAAAGAATACCCAAAAGGTCTGCTGATTCTGCGTAATTATGGCAACATGCATAGTAACAGACTCCTTCATTTACACAGTACAATGCATAAATAATACGTGCATCTTGTGGGTTAGACAATATATCCCCCTGAGCGAAGATACTGTGATACACTCACGTATATCACCACTACACACCTATATTGCATGCAAAGAAAATATACGAAAATAAGCAAAGACGAGATTCTTCCGGGTTTTGTGGCTATTTGCAAGGATTCACTCACAATCTTATCTACAAAATACACACTGGCTTACTACAAAGCACTGGCATGTACCAAGCAACATATGCATCCGATACTAAACACGGACCCCAACTTACATAATGTACATGACTAACACATTATATACACATGCGACGCTTTTGCTGGTGCGGGCTGGGGAATACAAGGCTGCACTGGTAATTTACGGACCCACTCATAGAGTACTGAGAAGGATGTATGCGCACTATCATGGACGCGGTGAAATTATGGTGACGAGGGGTGCCCGCTTTCAGTAATACTATAAAGTGATATTTTACAATAGATCTCTTTACTGGCCTGCTGCTGGCAAAACATGGTAACACCCGATTATGTACCTATATGAGTGGTAACGTGGATTTTTGGTTACAAAGGACATGTATTTTGTTGCATGGACGGTTTTGTTGCCTTTGGGGAACGGTTTATGCATGCAACAAATCATAGTATTCAGAGAAAGTGTGTTGCATATGCAACTCATTAAATAGATTCCTAGCGGGCTGCTTTTGTTGCATGAAGCACCCCGCTTGGTTCGTTATTTTTACCATAGTAAAATTGGCTCTGACTGTACTTGTTTGCTGCTGGGGGATAGTAGTTAGGGTTGCCGCTCGCGTGGGCGGTGTCGCGTGTTCGTTCTTTTGACTGTCTAGACGACGTGACGAACGCCACACATTTTTTACTATGGCTGGTGGGACGACGACGACGCTGGTGCTTGGGAGACTTGGGGTCGACGACTGGTTTTGGTGGTATGGAGTGGTGCGTCGAGGGCGTCAAGAGCACGAGCGCCGTCCACCTCTGCAATCTCGGGAGCAAGCCGGTGGTGAAGCACGGTGTGCTACTGAAATTACTGAGGTGTTGTTATTCCACCTGCAGGTAA
>LGRX02019963.1:4105-16821 GCA_001247695.2 Cymbomonas tetramitiformis | reverse complement strand
CAGGGTAGAAGGCTTCCCGGGGCGGGCCGGCCCGGGGCCGCAGAAGCTCGCTCCGGGCCGTAAGCGGGCCGAAGGGGCTTTCGCCCCCGGGCCGCACAAAAATATGAGCCGGCCAAACTTCGGCCAAAGATATAGGCATTTTATGCCACTTTTTAGCAAACCCCCATACTTAATTTTAAAATTTCGCGCCTGCGGCGGGCATTTTTCTTCCTTGACCGTTTTGGCCGAAAGCGGGCCAGCGGAAATATCGTTTGCGGGCCGTAAAGAGTTTTGGAAGACTTCTACCCTGCTCTCGCTGTGCTGTCTCGGGCTGCGTGACGCGCCGCTGCCCCGCCAGGCACACCAGACGCATGGTGCCTGGGAGTAGCGCGCAGCGTGTGCACCGCGTCCAGGCGCATCGGGCCTCCTTGCAGAGGTTGATGCGCGTGCCTGGGAGCAGCACACCGCGCACGCATGCCCTGCCGCCGAGCGCGGAGCGCGGCACCCACACTCGGGGTGCTGATGAGGCCGGCGAGCCCCAAGCTCCGGGCGAGTGCACCCGTCCCGACGGGACGCATCGCCACGCGCCCGCAAGGAGCCCCACCCTTGCATGCGTGTCGCCACGAGGTGAGCACACCGAGGTGCTCACCCGCGACCTCCCCTTAGGGCCACCGAGAGGAAGCGTCCGGGAGCGGACCGCTTTTCTTTTGGGGGGGAGAGAGCGCGCCGCGAGTGGCAGATGGCAGCCACCGCAAACGCGCCAGGCGCACTGCCATGAGGCAGCAGCTCTCGCTGTGCTGTCTCGGGCTGCGTGACGCGCCGCTGCCCCGCCAGGCACACCAGACGCATGGTGCCTGGGAGTAGCGCGCAGCGTGTGCACCGCGTCCAGGCGCATCGGGCCTCCTTGCGGAGGTTGATGCGCGTGCCTGGGAGCAGCACACCGCGCACGCATGCCCCGCCGCCGAGCGCGGAGCGCGGCACTCACACTCGGGGTGCTGATGAGGCCGGCGAGCCCCAAGCTCCGAGCGAGTGCACCCGTCTCGACGGGACGCATCGCCACGCGCCTGCAAGGAGGCCCACCCTTGCATGCGTGTCGCCACGAGGTGAGCACACCGAGGTGCTCACCCGCGCCCTCCCCTTATTAGGGCCACCGAGAGAGTAGCGTCCGGAGCGGACCGCTTTTCTTTTGGGGGGGAGAGAGCGCGCCGCGAGTGGCAGATGGCAGCCACCGCGAGCGCGCCAGGCGACAGGTGAGAACCTGTATAATCCATCCACCAGAGCAGTGGCTCTAGCCTCGGCATAGCCAGGCGACAGGTGAGAACCTGTATAATCCATCCACCCGAGCAGTGGCTCTAGCCTCGGCATAGCCAGGCGACAGGTGAGAACCCGTATAATCCATCCACCAGAGCAGTGGCTCTAGCCTCGGCATAGCCAGGCGACAGGTGAGAACCTGTATAATCCATCCACCGAGCAGTGGCTCTAGCCTCGGCATAGCCAGGCGACAGGTGAGAACCTGTATAATCCATCCACCAGAGCAGTGGCTCTAGCCTCGGCATAGCCAGGCGACAGGTGAGAACCTGTATAATCCATCCACCAGAGCGGTGGCTCTAGCCTCGGCATAGCCAGGCGACAGGTGAGAACCTGTATAATCCATCCACCAGAGCAGTGGCTCTAGCCTCGGCATAGCCAGGCGACAGGTGAGAACCTGGATAATCCATCCAACAGAGCGGTGGCTCTAGCCTCGGCATAGCCAGGCGGCAGTTGGAGATCTGGATAAAAGCTCTGCGCATCCGAAGAGGCGGTAGGGGTTTAAAACCTTTCCTCCGGGCCGGCATCCCGAGAACTGTCAGGTAATTGGCAAACCTATTGTCATCACCTGTAAGTGTACCGTGTTGGAAGGTTTGAAACCTTGAGCGTGGTAATGGATGTGAGATCTCGAGCCTTGGGGAGCCTGGTAGTGCAGATGGCAGACCGGTGAGAGGCCGACCCTTGTGCTTAAGAGGTTGATCTCCTTATTGCGGTGTGTCTTGGGAAGTGTAATGTCATCCCGGACAACAGGCGGCTGAGACCTGTATAATCATCCTGAGCAACAGTAGAAGATCTGTATAAAAACTTTACTGGTCCGACGTGGTCAGCGTGGACGTGACCTTCCCTAAGGGGGGGGGAGTTGTGCTAGGAGGCAAGCACAAGAGCAAGAAAAACGGCTAAGTACAAAACGCAAGAGTACTCAGTACGGAGTACAGTAGGACCGATCAGAATGATGTTGATGTGAGGTGCCTAGCCTGTTGTACGGAGTACTCAGTACAGTTGAGTTATGGAGAGAGTTCCTGAATGCATAAGAACTCTAAGTGTAACCAGTTTCGGAGATGAACTGAACTGAAAAGTAAAACATAAAAGTAAAGAGCCGTAACTGCTGTATATTGTGTATTGAAAGCATGCACTGATAGCAAAAGCATAACTATATAGATTTACGAAACCGAAGTCTTGTAGTTGACCAACCGTAAGCATACCTCGTGCGGTCGTTTAATAAGTGTAGAATAGTATAAGTCCGAAACCGTAAAGAAGAGAAGAAGTCAAGGTGTAGACTCCTACATTAAGTTTTCGCAAATGAAACACATGCGTAAATATCACGTCCTCTAACGATGGTGTTAATCGTTGTTAACACGATGCAAGTGTTCCATTTAACGTTGAATGGCGCAAATTTCCTAAGAAACGTTCGAGACATGCAAAAAACACGTACGCAAAGCCACCGTTAAGTTAACGGTGTGCAAATTTCCGGATTAAGTTACCTTGTTGGCGGAAAGTGCATTCAACTAAGCAGTTTGGCGTTCCCCAAACCTCAACCTTTGATCAAAAGCAAAATTACGGCACAACCAAGACCTTTTGCAGTGAAAACCGTTCTTTATACATCCGGAAAGGTGCTCGGTATCAGATCGACGTTGTTACCCGTTGATCCAATGCCACCATTATACGCCACATTTTGCCTGTGTCGACCTACGCATGCATTGGTTATAGATGATCATCGTTGCTGTTGATGCAACATCGGGTGATGGGTGCCGGCATGCAGCGATCGACGTTGGTATAGCCACCAATGCAGGCAGTGTAGTCACAGAGGCATTCAGTCGTGGAATATGAACAATTGTGACACATGCCACTTGCCTGTAAAATGTAACCTAGCTTAGTCGAACAGATAAAACAGCTCTGCCCGGTAAATATTGATACGCACGGTTTACTATGTTATGATAGTAGTTTGTCCCAGGGTTTCGGCTCAGTCCTCCTCGTTATATATTTCATTATACTAGTGACATAGATTAGCCCTATTACTCACTATTTCATCACTCAGATGTCCCAGTGAGGCTTAGGGTGTCCCGTTCGTCTCCGCTGGTGTAAGCTCCGGAATTTTCCGAATGAGTATCCCGAAGTGTTCGCGGAATACTTCGACCCCAGGTGTAGGTACATAGTTCAGCCGATCTTCTGTGGCTACATGGTGCTTAAGGAATCGGTCTTAGGATAAGCCACCCACGCACACACAGTAGTATAGTAGTGTATATACTCACCTACCTTGTATACACCACTGGCTGCATGCATGCTGTGCGTAATTCCTGGAGCTTGCAATGCTGTATGTATCAAACGATGGCGCAGATTAGAAAATTTGGAGTGCAGGCAACACGCTTAATACTTTCTATAGACACGGGCTTGCTACCCTATTGGAACACCAAGTGAGCAGTCAATGAACATAATTCAAATGCGAATATAAAGTTAGCACTATTTGTTAATCTCTGTATTTATTTCATCCTATCACCATTCAAATAATTCCCTTGTCTGTTGCCACGGTTTTGAGAGTCGCCATGCGCTCATCAAGTGTCATGAAAAGTCCCTCCTCAACAACTTCCCCTTCACCAATTGACAAAAGAGACAGCTGTTCTCCGACATCCGGACCCTGCACAAAAATCCCGTTTTTTCAGTCCACCTTTTCTCCTGGATCAGGATGCCTGCCATATTCATGAGCAAGGCTCTGGACATTGAAGCGATCTAAGTCGGTCGATCATCTCCATCTTCTGCTTGGTTGCAATAAAGAAAGACACTGTGGCTTTTGATCCGCCAACTTCAACAGACATGGCGACATCATGCGAGTTCGTAAATATGTCCTTGGCAAAGATCGCCAATGGCAAGCCATCGGCGTGCTGGAGCTCACATTTGGCAGGCTGACAGGCTTGAGTTCATAATGTGGGAGAGGTGACTGGGACGGTGTGTACGAACAGGGGGGGGGAAATTACCTGCATGCGGCCTGTTATGAGGATGCGCAAGGGCATAAAAAGTCTCTTGCCTTTGCGGCCGAGCTCCTTCCCTAACCCCTTTGTCCAGCCCTGCCAATCGCACCAAGACATGCAATGCAATGTCATGGGAAGTGTCGGGGGCTATAATCCGTGCACAGAACTAGTAGTATGGACACACGCTGCATGTGAGCTGGCTGCACACATATACATGATTTGACCTGAAACTTATCTCTCCGGTGCTTCGATCTGCCACCCGGACTAACTGTGGACCCGAGTTAACGGACAATACAGGCAGCAATGCTCCCAGTGCCGGGACAAGGCAAGCAAGGTCGACATTCTAGCAGCACGAGGAGTAGTTTCCGTGCAAGCCGCACCTTCCAGTCCTTTTCTTGTGCCACTCGGGCGAGCTCCCCAGACTCATGTGCTTCCAGCACCGCCTTCACCAGCTCACCGAGGTTGTCCTCCACGAAAGCTTGGGCGGGCTTGCTCTCCAGACATTCTTCCAGGGGGTATCCTAGCAGAGGTCGGATTTCCTCCACCGCATCTAACTCATCACCCCGCACCACCCCGACGCTGCGTTGAATGCCTGCTCCTTTGCCCTCCATCTGCATGCCTCCTCTGAGGACCAATCAGAGTGGCGGTTGGAAGCTTGCAGCGGTACTTATGCACCGGGGTGGTTTCTCCAACGCTGGCATGTTGCACAAGCTCAGCTCCAATGGCACTCTTTCTAGGGTTGGAACCCAATGGCAGCTGGCAGTCCTACCTGTTACCAGCTCAACTTTGTCGAGGACAGTGCTGATGAGACCCTCAACAAAGGGGCCATCAGCGCGCTTGAAGCCGCCTTGCTCTACCTGCATCGGGCACACCACACGCACCAATGCACCAAGCAACACTGTGAGCACCTGGCAGCGGCAGAGGCGGTGCAAGCCCATCATGGAATGGTGCGGCACGCTGCACAGACAGAGCAGGCAGACCTTGGCGAGGGCCCCTTGGCCTGCAGGCCGCCCTCTGCACTCGTTGGAACCAGTGCCCGGACCTGGCGCCACGTGGCATAGTCAGGCGCACGGGCCACAGAGGCGGTGTGGCGTGGAAGCGCACCAGGGCCTCCCCTAGCAGCACATTGAGCTCCGCCTCCGGTAGCCCCTGCAGATGCTGGCCGTTCATCCAGCTCAGCTTCACCTGCGCAGCAGCACCCCTCCGCACCATCGCCTCTCACCGGGCGGTCACTCCGCCTCTCACCGGGCGGTCACTCTGCCTCTCACCGGGCGGTCACTCCGCCTCTCACCGGGCGGTCACTCTGCCTCGGACTTGCGGCCCGAGGGAGTAGTGGAGGGGCCCTGAGCTGCAGTAGTGGAGCGCTGCGTGCCGAAGGGGACAACGCGTTGCACCACGCAGTGGTAGCGGGATGCCCGTTCCTTGCTCCAGTCACTAGATCTGTGTGTGTTACAGGGCACACCGAATCTGCAACGGTCCGCATGCCTGGAAACGCTGCGAGCCTCGATTAACATCCGAGCCAAGCAGTCAGCTCCAGCAGGGGGGTTCCTGGGCCGTCTGCGCAGGACGGCATGGCGCGAATCCTGGTCAATATTGTGCGCTTTTTGTGCCAGGGGTATTTGCACCGTTGATATGGCGCGCAAGGTCCTCTCTCAGCCTGCGCGATCAGGATCGAGATGACCAGGTTATCCTCACACTGAATGCTGCACAGACAAATGGCTGTTCACGGCGGACCAGCATCGAGGTGAGGCCGCCTCGAGAGCGCGGCATGCGGCGCACCTTGTCAAACACGGCGGGGGACTTGTTAATGCGGTCGATGGCAAATGCCTCCTGAAGCTCCGGAATCTGCGTCCAACAGTTGCCGTCCCACTCAGGCACCTGACGGTTGGCATCATGTCGCTCAGGCATCTGAACGTTGGCATCATGTCGCTCAGGCATCTGACGGTTGGCATCGTTTCGCTCAGGCACCTGACGGTTGGCATCGTTTCGCTCAGGCACCTGGAGCTGGCAGGGTACCATGTGAATTCCTCGGCCTCGCGTAGCTTGAGAATATCCCGGCCATCAGGGGGATCTCAGGGTGGGGGCCAGGCGTGAGGGGGTATCAATCCGGGGCCCGACACTGAGCCAGGGAGCCGCGGCCTCGGGAAATGACGGCGCACCGTGTAAACCTCCTTCTCAGACCCATCATTCCATCCCAGGAGGGACAAGTAATTCACCTGCACACACATGACGGCTCGGCCTCCCTCAGTCAGCACTGGACACGGGGAGGCCCGCTGGACCGTGGCGCGGGAGATGTGGCCCAACCTGGCTTCCTCTGGCGGATGTTGTCCTACAAGCGCATCTAGACTTCCTAAATTCCCCTCAACTTTAGGACAGGTGCCGCTGGATGGGGCATCCTCGAGACTGGGCAGTACAGGATGAGCCGTGCAGTGAGATGCCGCGTTATCGCTATACAACACCCAGGGCTGGGAGAGTAAACGCACAACCACTCGACTGCCTTTTTGAATCAGAGTCAGAGACAGAAAGGAGAGGCAGGGGCTTGTGGGTCAGAGGAGGCAGCACCATAGCGTTGGCAAGAAAGCCTTGCTTCTGGAAGTCGCCTACGGAAGTGGCTCCGTGGCGCTTGGACAGCTTGCTGCGGTCGGGCGCAAGGATAAGCGACATGTGCCCGAATTGAGGAATGGGGAAGCCGAGCGCCTGCGCACCGCGCCCCCTCCTCCCTCTCACACCCTCCGGACGGAGGTACTTCCGACGGGTGCCGCGCGTGCTCATCCCCTCCGCCTCAACTCCACTCTCCCCTTACCCTTCGTGTCCTGGGTACTCCCACAGCATCAAGCTGAGAGGCCGTGGAGGCAGCATCTACCTTATAAACGAGCATCTGGCGCAAGGTATTGGGGAGATGCTCCTCGGCACGCAACACATGCGTGATCTTCATCATGGCGTCGTCCACCGCCACACAAAAGTTATACACCGGCAACCCGTTGCTCCTCAGCAGCACGAAGTCCCCGAGCGTGTCCGTGTTCCATTGCACCTGTGGCCAGATCCCAGCGTCCAACACACACAAATCTGGCACTCTTCCCCTCCACTGCCGCTGAGCATAGACATCCGCTACTCTTCCCCTCCACCGCCGCCAAACACGCACACACACACACACACAGGGGTGGCTCGATTGGCGGAGGTGAGCCGGCTTCAGAGACACAGCAGCAGTGCGCCGGCAGGGCAGTCGCAGAGGGGCTCAGGTGGCCCAGTGAGGCTCAGGGAGCAGAGGGGCGGTCCTATGCGTGAGCTTGGTGGTGGAGATATGGCTCGCACAGCTCGGGGGGCAGGGGTGAGCCGGCTTCAGGCAAAAGGCAGCGATGCGCTGGCGTTGCGGATGCAGATGGGCTCGGGTGGCTCAGCAAGGCTTAGGGGGTCCCATTCTTCACGAGTGAGCTCCGGAGATTCCGGATAAGTGTCCCGAAGTGTGTGCTGAATCCTTTGATCCCCGGCGTGGGTACATAGTGCAGCTGGTCTGCTGCGGCTATGGGATGCCAAAGGAGTCGGTACAAGGATAAGCATACACACACAGCTGTCACTCTTCCCCGCCCCACTGTCGGATACTAATCTTTGTTACCCGGCTCAACGATGCGGCTGTGTACAACGGTTCATCGCTACTTTCCCACTCCGCCGCCCAATACGCAAACTATCATCCCTCCAGCGCCCACAGCACGCAATTACCCCTCTTCATCACTCCCGCGGCAGAGGGCACACATCCCTCACTCTTTCCCACTCCATAGCAGATGCGCATATCCGCAACGCTTCAGCACTTCAACGCCGGAGAAGGAAACGAGAGGGCGCTGGCTGGGCAAGCTACAGCACCTCCACATCACACACCTCCAGCTGGAGGCAGCATCCAAAACCGTCTGAGCCTTGCTACGAGGCGCCCGGGTGGCCCCAAATGACAGGTGAATGGCTAACGCAGTTTCATTGAATCCGGGTGCTGCTCTGCCAAAATGCGGTAGCATGCAGGCGCGGCGGCGTGAACAAGCGAATGCCTCAGCTCGCGTTTTATCTTCTTGCTCAGCCGAGCCTAGAGTCGCAACTTTGTTTGCAGTGGACACAAATATGTGTGCACAACTGGCTCACACCCTTCATGAACAACTTCACCTCACGCTGCATGCGAGAAAAAACAGTTTTACTCACGTATGCTCTGCAGCAATATGTAAAAGAATTCATCTTCCTTGACATGCCGACTGAACCAGCCACATGGTTTCAGGTATTAGACCCCTGTCATCACACGAGCGGCGCGTCCACAACTCCCCTCCCTTACCTTGTGCTTGACCTCGTGACAGCACTCTATATGCGACTTTGGGAAGACACACGTCACTCGCCCCGAGGCTACTACAGATGCAACACGCTGAAAAGGCCGCTGAGCATTTTCAGGAGCTACGGGTGCGTTCGATGCGCAGAGCCCCTCACCTTGCCTCGGACGGCGTCTTTGATGGCGATGATCTGGTTCTCGGGCACTCGGAATCGGTAGCAGGGCGTCAAGCCAGCATCGAATGCAGCCTGTGCAGGCGCCGCACGCCCTGAAGCCTCTCAACTCCCTGGAGGGTACCGCCAGGGGGTGGGGCGGGGTGAGACAAGGGGATGTAATAGCCCTTGACAAGCAGGGGCTTGGCTGGGATAAACCTGCACTTCCTCCGCGGAGGCGGTCTTCCACTTGCCGTTGTACTTGGGGGGAAGCTTCTTTGCCTCTGCCTCCTGCCAGAAACCGCAGCGAGGGACTGCGAGACTTGAGTCCTGATTTGAGCCCCTGGATCATTCTTCAAGAGGAGGAACTTGCCATGCCTAAGAAAGCATAACCCTATCCGACCACGATGCTCTTCCGTCACATTCACCCAACAGCTCTTAGCACGGTGGCTGCTGACTGGTGGCAGGAGGACCCAGGATGCGACACAAGTGTCAAGGGGGGATCCGTGACCGAGGCACCTCCCGCATCTTCTCCAGTTCCTCGTCGGTGCAAAAGCACGGGTAAGCTACACCTTCGTCGACAAGCTTGTCCGCTAACTCCCTGAAAAATATTTAAAAAGCTCTCAATGATTACCCTAATAGCCAAGTCTCGACCACATAGATCTCTCAGAGACGCGGGTGCACGCTCTGTCGAGCCATAGGAAGCGAACTCTCGGTGGTGCAGGGACCGCAGGGATTGGGTATTTGGGGACCGTGCCAGGCAGAAATCAACAGCAAGACAGCGGTCCGGGGATGGCTTTGATTTGTTTTGCCACGGATCGTGCAAAGGCAGCAGCAGTAGAAGGCAGGTGTCATCGCAGCGCACGAGCGATCCTGCTGGAAATTAATCTGCAGGCTCCGACGTGGAAGCGGCAGCAAGGGCTTGCGCAGTTCTGGTTGGCCCGCCGTGTGGTGTGCTTGCGCGGCTCTGGTTGGCCCGCCGTGTGGTGTGCTTGCGCGGCTCTGGTTGGCCCGCCGTGTGGTGTGCTAGTCCAACCGCTGACAACGTCCGACTAGGATGCAATTAGGGGAAGCGCAGTTCACACTTGTAAATAGAGGCTCTTTCGGATTGGCGGTATGGTCCGTGGGGGCCACCGATGTCCGGACCCTCGTCCCAGTCCAGCCCTAACCAGCGGAGGTCACGAAGCATGGCCTCCTCGGACTCGCGGGTGGAGCGCGCCGTGTCGGTGTCCTCCACCTGCGGCACGAGCCAGTCCAGGTTGCGGCTGGGTCTGACTATGTACACATATACAGCTGCGACGTCTTGGTCTCTCTTGAACGGGCGCCGACCCAATCCTTTCAAAAGGATGTGTGGGAAAAGAACTGCGCTCGTGGTACTTATGGGGCGGCGGCGCATATACAAGTCACAGGCTCGAGCAAGGCTGACAGGAAGATGGAATATATGGACAAACTCGCTTCAGAAAGAAATAAAACGATAGCTGATGACTTCGGCGCAGAGACCCAAGTCGAGTCAAGAGGGATCGGCCTATCGGTCCAAGCCTTTATTTCAAGCTTGCGTACTCGGGGCGAGAAGACGGGTGGCCACTTGCGCAGAGCTCACCCGTAGAATGAACTTGCCTCCCATGTTCTTAGCGTACAGCCAGTTGAATAAAGCAGAGCGTGCGCCGCCGACGTGCAGGTTTCCAGTAGGAGAAGGAGCGAAACGCACGCGCACTTCGTCTGCGATTAGCCCCCCCTGAATGGAACAGCGAGGAGCGGGTCTCATTTTCTTTCGCTCTGGACTAGCTATGGAGGAAAAGTATACTATGAAGTCTGTATTTTACTCGAGCAGAGCAGTAGTAACAGCCTGCGCCTTTAACTCAAACGGCAAGCCAGCCGGGGGTGGTGCAAGCATGGATACAACCGAGCAGGACGCTGCATACGCTCTGCATGCGTGCTTGTTCCTAGACTGCTTGAAATGCATGCCACCCAAGCAGAGCCTGGAAAAGTAAAAACACATCAAGGCAAAGCTGTCGACTTGTGGAACATCTGCTCGAGACGATAACTTCAGGACTGCACTCGCAACAACGTTTCTCAGATTCTAAGCAGGATCGCGCTTTTACGCCTTGCAGTAACTTCATGCAAATAATTTCTCTGGATAGCTATCGCTTGGGTCTGCGATCTGCTGACCGCTCTCTCTTTCAAAACACTGTTTCAACGTTGGCAAGGGCACAGTGAGGCAGCGGGCTCTGACTCTCTGACCTGCGTGGCCACATTATCCTCGGCAAGTGCAGCAAAACACCGCAGCGGAGAAGACGAGATGTAATTTGGCTGCGCTCTGTTGTGCATGTATCGTGTAGATAGTTGAAACATCCTTGTGACAGCGGGCGATGCTGCGACGACGGTCCGTTTCGTGGTCGGGCGAACACGCTGGCGGGAGACAGTAGGCACAACGCCTCTGGAGGTGGCGCGTTGAACGCATTTTGGGCCCATCGATCCACTTCGAGCTGCAGTGTTCATGCTTGTTGTATATACTCCAACGCTTCTCTAATTGCAACTTCAGAACGTGTGTGTGCAAGCGCTTGCAGAGCTGCTATCTTTCATCGGTCATCCGTTTGCTGAAAGAATGTTTATCGATGACATGGAAATATGCTTCTCGTGTCGTGCTTTCATTGGGATAGAAATATCGCAATCTGCAAGTAGAACACGTGTATCCCATGTCATTAAACCAAACCCAGCGCCGATAAAGCGATGTGGCCACAGAACACCACATACACGTGCGGTTGGGGGAACATAAAATAAATCCTTTGTCAATGAACCAAAAGCAATCGGTTCATGTCAACTGTGAAAATGATCCAACTACAGTAGTCTGCGTGTAAATCTAGGGCTCTACTCAACTCTCACGAGTCAGAGCCTCTTTGATTTGAATTTTGATTTTAGCGATTTTCCCGATTTTCAGATGCGATTTTCCATGAGTCGCAAAGCAGAGCTCACACATCGATTTCCCGATCCGCGGCCGCGCAGCGGCCTCGACTCATGGCTCTGGCTTGTGAGAGTGATCAGACGAGAGTAGTGCAACTCCGTAAATTCCTTTATCGAAAGGGTAGGGTGGACTGATGAAACAGGTGAAAATAGATATATAATTGTGAGGATATATAGCTATTTCACTACAGCAGGAACACAGAAAAACAAGGAACACAGAAAAACAGTGTTGGTGAAACCGGATGATAACTGAACTGTAAGAAAGGTTACGGGAGTGAGCTTTCTAGCAGGTCGGTGTCCGACGGTGACACACGACCAGTGACACACGCAGCAAGGGGTGATACTAGGAGAAGCTGGACCCCCATACAGGGGGGGATTTCAGCTTCCCCGTGACACCACCTCACCCCGAAGGTGTGAGTGGCCATGCAAGAGCAAGGAAACCTAAACCCTAACCCAATGTCAATTTAATGGCCAGGCCGAGGGGGGCTTTTCCAACCCAGCTAGAGGCACATCCGTGCACGGGCGCTGCCTAGGCATCTCAGAGACAAGTAAACAGGCAAGGCGGGCTAGTTCCGCTCTAAGGTCTTTTGAGTCTCGGCGTTGGTGACGATCGAAGGGACCCACGGAGTCTCTCGGAAAGCTGGCCAATCGTAGTCTTCTCCAGTCAAGCCATGAAGGTCGGCATCGTCGTCGGGGTCCTCGGGCACCTCGTCGGGGTCAGTGCACGCCAAGTGCAGAGATGGCTGCGCAAGCGTCGCCCGCGACGGCACCACCGGCTCGCCACCGTAATAATAATAATAATAATAATAATAATAATAAAACATTTACGCTAGCAAAGGGGACAAAGTCCTGAGAGTGCGGTATCCCTGCAAAGCAGGCTAGTGAAAACACCAGGGGCTACTCCCTCTGCTACAGCGCGCCCACAAAAAGGGGCTCAGCCCGCCTGTCAGCGGGGTGACATCTAGAGAAAAAGCTAAGTGCTAGGCAAAAACACTCGTAGAAGATGGAGAAGCAGCCATGGCCGGGAAAGTGGAGGGGTGGCTGAATCTGAGT
>LGRX02019962.1:0-30887 GCA_001247695.2 Cymbomonas tetramitiformis | reverse complement strand
CACTATGTATCGGTGAGCCTTACGGGGCAAGACATTCACCAGGGGCACTTAGGTGCTATCAGTGACAGTGAGCGCAAGGGAACGATACCTACGAGCGGCGTCGTAAAACAGGCGCTGGGCGTCGATCCCCGGTTTGCCCTGCTCGACCACGTGTTTCCGGAGGGCGGCGCAGACTTTCACTGGAAGGGAAACAAAAGTCCCATCGGGGCCGAGGTAGACAACGAAAGCTTGCTCCTCTCTGTTTCGGAGGGTCCGCAGGTCCCGACGAGCTCGACGTTGGCTCAAAATGACTCCCTGCACCAGTGCCATTGCCGTGTCCTTGGACTGATAAGCGCCGTCCTCGGAGAGCCCATGGTCCTTAAGCTGGAACCACATCACCCCTGACAGCAGGTGGTCTTTCCCCAGGCGCTTTAGGCCTCGACGGATGTCTTGCCACCAAGACTCCTGGTCGGAATCCGAGCAAAAGCTGACACCGGATGAGGTTCCCGCTTTCCTTACTGGACGGCGGGCACTCGTTCCCTGGGACGAGTCCGAGCTGACTGGGGTCGTCCTGGGGAGTCGGCGCCACTCGTGGAGACACCTTTTGACCATCTGAGTCATCCGGTTTCTTCGGGCTCCAACCCACCAGGTGCTTCTTTCCTTGGCGAGCGTCGTCTGCTGGTGCCATGCCATGAAGACGGCCCCAGCTTGACGTCTGCCCCTGCGCCACAGACCCTGTGTCTGGACGACACGCTGGCGCCATGCCGCGAAAGCGGACTCGACTCGGCGCCGACTGCCTCTGACAAACAGGCCCTGAAGTTGGGCGACCTGCTGGGTGACGTCATTCCACGCTTGGAATGCCGGGCGCTGGAGCTCGCGCTGATGCGCTGACCGGTCCGTTCCGGCCTTCCACGCGACCCAAGCAAGCCGCGCGGTTGCGCGCTGACGAGCTGGCAGGGAGACTCTCGCACGTCGTTGCGCTGAGTCCAGCGCCCAGGTGCTCCATTGACGGAGGGCCAATGCGAGCATGGATTGACGTCGCTCTCCTCGCCAAGCCGGATTGGGCCGGATGCGAGACTCGTGCCCCCGTGACTGGACGACGTCCAGCCGCTCTGGGCGCCGGACATCGTCAGACTCCCCTTCTGCAGGGGGGCTCCAGTCACCGGCTCGGTAAATCTCAAAGCGCCCTGGGGCGCTGATGAGATTTCCTTGCTCGCCCCCCACGAGGGGAGAGAGGGAGGACGCTGCCGGTCCCGACGTCGGTTCCTGACGGACGACCCTACTGCCCGCACTCCTGCTGGACGCAGGGAGTGGGGAGAAGGGAGCTGCCGAGGGGTTCAATCCCTTAGCAGAGCGGTCCGAGTCCGACTCGGAGCTGGCGCTCGCCGCCGGCGCCGGAGCTTCGGGCGACGCACGCTTCCGGCGCGCCGGCTGCCGTAGCGCCGAGCTCAATGCGAGCTCGGACACTGGCTCAGCCCCACTGACTCTCGCTGGTGAGGGGGTTCTCGGTGGTGAGGCCTTGGGGGGCCCACCAGACAACCCCGGAGGGGCCCTCAGGGGCGTGCGCGCCGGTGTAACCTCGAGGGCTTCACCGCCGTATTGGCGTGCGAGTGCACGCCGCACTCCCCCCCCCTTTTACGGGAGCGCCAATCCCGGCTGTCCGATCCGCCAGCCGCGCCCCTGAACTCCGAAGAGCCCGGGCCGACCGACAGACCCGCAGCGCGAGATCCCGACTGACCGGACCCCACGGCTGAGCCGGGGGCGGCGCCGGCCCGACCCCCCCCACGACGACCCGACCGACCGTGGAAATCTTCTCCATCCGAGTACATTGACATTGTATGCGTGCTATGCGTGCGATCTAACCAGCTGAAGTCGAAAGCGCTACACGACACACGCGGTGACTAGCACCCGCCGATCCAGAAATTTACTACTTGCGCCCGAGCACAAGTAGCCACACCGGCCGAAGCGCGGAGATTTCCGGAATAGAGGATTCTAGAAAACTAAAGCCCCATTGGGAACATCACACGTGGTACGCTCGCAAATTAACTAATCGAAAAACGTGTGGCGTGGCAACTAGCACCCGCTCCCAGGAATTCGCCACTTGTGCGCGAGCACAAGCAGACACACCGGCCGAAGCGCGGCGATTCCCGAACAGGGGGGCTAGAGGGCCAAACTAAAGGTGGGCGAGATCCCGAACCGACTTCGAATTCTAGCAAAAGCTACGCAAATTTTAAAAATTTTGCGCAGCGCTTCCGCCGCAGAGGGTCGGAATTGCCTGAAAACTGAGACGATTTGATTCTGCCGCACCTGCGAGTCCAATTTACGGCACTAGGCCGCAAGTGCGTGATATGCGTGCTAGGACAAAGGCAACGCGCGCACCTCAAAAGATTTTCGTCGGGCTAGATTCCTCTACGCCAACGCGGCTCCAAGAGACCTGGAACCCTCGAACCCACACACCGCCGCGCAACGCAAGCGAAAGAACAGACATTCTCGATTTCGTAGTGTCGCTCTACGCTAGCTAATCACGCAAGGCAAGGTGGTTTTGATCAGAATTCGCGCAAAAAAAACAGGGAAGCAACGTGAAAACACGGACTAATTACCATTTTGTAGGAGTCTTCACTCTTGCTTTTCTCTTCTTTACGGTTTCGGACTTATTCTATTCTACACTTATTAAACGACCGCACGAGGTATGATTACGATTATTGGTCAACTATCAGACTTCGGTTTCGTAAATCTTTCTAGTTATGCTTTTGCTTTCAAGTGCATGCTTTAATACACAATATACAGCAGTTACGGCTCTTTACTTTTTATGTTACAATTCTCAGTTCAGTTCTCATCTCCGAAACGGGTTACGCTTAGAGTTCTTATACATTCAGGAACTCTTTCCATAACTCAACTGTACTGAGTACTCCGTACAACAGGCTAGGCACCTCACATCAACATCATTCTGATCGGTCCTACTGTACTCCGTACTGAGTACTCTTGCGTTTTATACTTAGCCGTTTTTCTTGCTCTTGTGCTTGCCTCCTAGCACAAGTACTGATTACGGATTTTCGGCTTATTCGTAGGCAAATTTTCAGCTTATGCATAAGCTGATTTTCAGCTTATGCATAAGCTGATTTTCAGCTTATTCGTAGGTTAATTTTCAGCTTATGCATAAGCTGATTTTCAGCATATTCGTAGGGTTAATTTTCAGCTTATGCATAAGCTGATTTTCAGCTTATTCATAGTTTGATTTTCAGCTTATGCAGAAGCAGATTTTCAGCTTATTCGTAGGCTAATTTTCAGCTTATGCAGAAGCAAATTTTCAGCTTATTCGTAGGCCGATTTTCAGCTTATGCATTAGCTGATTTTCAGCTTATTCATACTTGGGTGTCCACTTCAATCGTGCGCGAGGTAGCCGTGAACTTTTCCCCAGTTTTCGTGGTCACCGAAACTGAATATCCCATGCCAAAAAACGTGGCCTGTTTTGAAGGCATCTTCTTGGCAACGAATGTACTCGGGGGGGTGAGGCTCATGCTCAATGCTGACGTTGGCCAGTGGCGCCGCGACAGAAGAATTCTGGGGGGCTTGCTGCGTCGTCGTTGAATATTGCTGTGCTGAAGAAGACTGCTGTGCTGAGGAAGACTGCTGTGCTGAGGAAGTTTGCTCTACATCTGTGGTCTGCAAAATAGCGCCTGTGACTACTTCTGCACTGTCTGGAATCTGCCTAATATTTTGGGAAGCTGGCGCCTGAATAGTCTTATCGAGGCAACTCCGCTTCTGGGCGACGAACTCCTCACGGTCGAGAATGTCATCTTGGAAAAAGGATTTCAACTCTCGTAACTCTGAGATTACACTCGGGCACAGATTGTATATGATTGTGTCCCTCGTTTCCTAACAGCTTATTCTTTTCGGTCTTGAATTCTAGCTCGGATATGACATTTTCGTCACGCAGAGACTTGAGCGTTCTCAGCGCTTCCTTTGTTGGTTCGTCCATTGTGTTCGCTAAGAAAGGCTCTCGCTTGTTTTAACAAAACATTAAGAAAGCAGCCGCTGTATGTGGTATATACACATCGAATGGCAACCGACCGTCGATTAAGAAAGTACGCACGCTAGCGATCCTGAAAATCTGACGGATACTGTCGAACCAAGGCAGCCAGGCGGGCTTATTAAGAAATCTGCCTACGCTGGGTGCCGTTCGATGAGCCTCAAATTAAGAAAGCCAGCGGCTGGATTTTGGGGCCTGCTTTCTTATAGCCCGAGCAGTACTGTACTCACCTATGCCATGAACTGCTGCTGTTGCTGCTGGTAGATTGACATTCCCGTCCACACACCATACAAGTCACTAAGCCAATTCCATTCACATATCATACTAATCACTATACCATTCTCATCCACACGACACGCTAGTCACTAAGCCATTCCCCAATAGGCTTTGCAACCCATATCATGTGTGGCATTATTTCAGGGACGCTTCAATCCACGCACTAATGACTACACCCCAACAATAATTTGAAATGCCTATCAAAATAAGTTGCGGACACTTCAATCCACACACTGATGACTACACCATTGGCTGAATATGGTTTTGAAGCAAAGAATCGGCAGTGTTCACCTGATGATGGTGCAGCTGTATGAAGTGCGTGCAGATCAATAACGGGCGCTGATGAACCCGATGCAACAGCATCTGACAAATCCACACAAGTACATAACCTTGAATCGACTGAAAAATCAAAAGGATTTCATGAATGGTATTGGTAAAAGTGAACATGAAACTAGAAATGGATTTCGTAATTAGGTGATATTGCCAAAGCCATTTTAATATATTATTCAACAATTTGATTACATAAGTGTCATGAACATGTTCATCAATTAATATTGACAACACAATATTATATAAACATCATAAAAACAAATGAAATAATTAAATTACAAAAGAATATCACAACATGCTTAACATCCATGCCATGATATAACCATTATGAAAACCTATAGCATGGTTTAAACACTTAACAAAAATGATTCAAGAAAACGGTAACATCAAAATCGTCATTTTGTGAAATAAAACAATAAAGCTAACCTGTATTGTCGTTGCGACCATTGATAATACCATCAGGATTGCTGTATGGACAACGGACTGTGTGCGGTTCAGGAAACGCATATCCAAGAGGTTTGGTGGTATTCTTAATATGCGCAGGAACCGCAACGGATACGAACTGATGATGGCCCGCCATCTGACAAGCCTCTTCATCACAGGCCGTGAACTCTTTCTGGCATGCAAAATCCGAAAAGGCATTGTTACACTTCACAGCTTCCACGTACTGAATAATGCCTTTCAGTGTCATATTTGGATGCTCCCTCAGCTTTTGCAATAACGCTTCATGAGTGTGGGGTAACCCAACAACTGTTACAAGAATGTGCGCATGCAAATTCTGACCACCCTGTTCCTCCACCTGAGCATTGAAAGCAATCACTTTCGCCATCACACGCGACTGACTGGTCCCATCAGAAAGATTCCAACCGATGATTTCCTCAATAAAAATACGGAGCTGCGCACGAAATGCCATTGCACACGCCACAGGATTGGCTGCAATGGTATTGGCCATATCATCACGATTCTTGATTTGCACTTCAGCATCCGAAAGGCCATCGACGTTTACAGACGGTGTAAAACCAGCGTACGCAGCAGCAATCGGGTCCACCAAATCATCGGGAGTAATGGTAACAAAAAGTTGGTGACTCCCAAAACGCGTAGCAGTTGCATGCAACTTCTTTCGAATCATCACAGATTCTGCCGCTGTACCCTTCATCGCCTGCTGCCCCATTTGAACATGTTGTATGAAACGTGACGCATCCCCAACAAGATCTCGATATGGACGAACCGGCGGTGCCTCACCAGAACATACCGCAGCCTTCGATTTCTCCAAATAATCTAACCAACAACCAAGCTGCGCTTCGGTGACAGTTGATGCAAGCGACCCATCTCGCGCGCATTTCAAACTCAAACAACTCCGACGTACACCCTCAGATTTTACAAACGTATCAAACCGCTCCATCACGAATTCGGGATGTGTCGCAAAACTCCGTGAACTGAGCTTCAAGTAATGTCGAATGCATTTGATCGTCGAGACTGCAACATGCCGTTCCTCTGTCGGCCCACCACGACCAAAAGGAAACAATTGGGGATACATTTTGGTGAGCATCTCCGGCTTCCACGAAGGCAACCTTTGAGTTCCCGTCCGGTAAACCAACCGTTTTGCTGTTTCGTGTCGCCTCTCGGATGACGATTGATGATCTTCATCTTGCATAACAAGGGACGCCCGACTCACATTCAGATCGCTTGTCAAACCAGGCCGGTCATATGCACGCACATCGTTATTCATCGGCGTAACGACTGGCTCTTGTCCAACAAATGCTGAACAACGGAACTGGTCGCCATGCTCAACATGAACATCCGTATCGTCAAGCACATCGTCGATGGCAGCTTCAGATGGGCACGCGTCATCCATATCAACATCCGACCGGCTCTCATCATCAATAATGGTAGAACCATTACGATCAACATGAACTGAGCCACCATGATGCACATCGGAAGCATCATCATGATCCATGTTCCGCTCTTCCGCATCAGTCTCCAGCATGGCCTCATGCATCACATGCAAATCACTGTCGCCCGAGTTCGGAAAGGAATCCTGTAACTCATCATTATTGTTTGAAGACGTCCAGAGAGTGTCAGAGTAGTCTCGATTATACAACTTCAGACGATTATAAAGCAAACGAAGCTTATCAGTGCGGACCACAATCGGCTTTGTCGCTGCTGCTTTTTCCTCAGTCGTATACCCACCGGCGAGATGTACAAACACGTGCAAATCCGTGATATAAGTTAACATTATAAAAATAAGTAGACACACCTGAAAACACCATTGAGCGCACTATCGTTGTGCAATACGTGCACAATAATGTCCCAATATGTACAAAATTTATTGAATCAAATAGTCTTCAAGAAAGTTCATAGATCTGTTACATCTCAGCAGCTGTACATTTGTTGGGTGTATCATTATATACACCCAAAATAGCAATATATCATAAAATCACTATATAGTATTCACTCTAACTTGTACCACGCATTATGCGATACTGTATGGGAAAAACATCCGATTATCAAATCAAACCGTAATAATCACAACGCGTGTCCCGGCGCAACAGCGAGGATATATGTGTATGCCCAAATGGCCTGCCAGATAATGTTTTTGTGTCGCAATCATATGATGTACATTCCTGATTTTGGTTAGTCATCCATGCAATTAAAAGCTTTGTGTAGTTGTGTGGGAATCACAGGTGCAGCTTCGCCAGATTCATTAGCGCCCCCTAAAGATGTACCAGCAAACTCTGCCATACCATCAGGTGATCACATCAGCATTGGTGTCATAAACATTTGTATCTCAAATGAATAATCATCATTTATGGGTATAGTTATTAGTGAATAGATCAAACCGTCCATCACATTTGCCCTACTCCGTTACATTGTTCACGCACCAACACATCAAGCAGTACTGCATGCTGTACCGCGGTATCCGATATGCCATGCGTTTTTACCTCCTAGCACCCAAATGGTTGCCATAAATGCATATGATATGCATATCCACATCTGAAATGATGCTGTGAACTCTTTAGCCCATGCCCTCATTGAAATTCACATTCAATTGAAGTGTTGTATAGTTGTATTCACATATAAAATTTCATTATTTTCAGCGTAAAGAGATATCTACAAAGATTGCTAGTGCGAGGGTACAACCGCAAATATCGGTGCGATGGTATTTACAAATGAAGGCAAGCGCAGACCACACAGGCGCTGATGTATGCGGATGCGGGTACTTTGTTATTGGCGCGCTGATATTTGCAGATGAGGGCGGTACTCAGATATTGATGCAAGCGTACACACGTATACCCACACGCGCACACAATATAAGTTATCATTATAAAAATAAGTAGTCACACCTGAAGACACCTTTGAGCGCACTATCGCTGTGCAATAAGTACACAACGTCCCAATATATATATATAAGATATTGAATCAAACAATATAACACATATAACAATATATCATAAAATCACTATCAATATGACATATCAAAATATAAAATGTTATGTTCAAAACTTATAATGCATGTGTGTGTGTATATATATATATATGTGTGTGTGTGTGTGAGTGCGTGCATGTATAATATATAATATTCACCTGCGGATTCGCGCGGGGAAGCGATTTCACCAACAATGCGGGACCTGCTTGAAAGCATGTGTCGTGCCCAACCAGACGAGGGCGATTAAGAACCATCAGATCGTTTCGCTCTGTACGCGGGACTACTAGCGCCTTTTTCACGTACATGAACGTGATGCACTGCGTAAGCAGTTTCCATTCTGCATGCGAATATCCACCATCAACATCAAGCTGCCATTCCGGTGGGGGCGTGCCAATAGCAAACCCGTTCGCAATAGCTAATGCTGGTAAACGCTTAGCCTCGTTCAAGCAGTGGAAGCACGTGTTGCACACCCGAGCATGGTAAGGTCCAACATGCGTCTCAGATGGCGGTGGCTCCACACCACGAGGCGAAAGCACGAGCTGGTGCCAGGTGGTACAGATACCGTCCACATCTGGAAGTCGATATTGCTTTATGAGCGCCTCTGGATCATCGGTGTCGTGGATGCGCAACGAATCACATACACTTGCAGATGATAGATGATGAATCCATGAATCGGGAGGTTCGTTAGCATGGGCGACGACATGAACTGCCTCGCATGATGAAACGAGCTCGTCACAAACGGTGCATACCATGACTACAGCCTCATCGCGCAAACGAGATCGACAGTTATCATAAGCTACCTTCTGATCATCGAATCTAATCGGGCCCACATTGCCTGTAAGCATCCCATCCTTCAGAAGCGACTCATTCTCGATGTCGTCTTGTGCATTTGAGGTACTCACAACGCGATGGTTGCCATGCCTGGATGGTTGCGATCCAGCGGCGAACAGGTTGCCCTGCATAGATGGATGCGGTCCAGCGGCGCGATGGTTGCCCTGCCTGGATGGTTGCGGTCAGCGGCGAATAGGTTGCCCTGCATAGATGGATGCGGTCCAGCGGCGTGCTGGTTGCCCTGCATAGATGGATGCGGTCCAGCGAACAGATTGCCGTGCATGGATGGACGCGGTCCAGCGGCGTGCCGGTTGCCCAGCATAGATGGATGCGGTCCAGCGGCGAACAGGTTGCCGTGCATGGATGGACGCGGTCCAGCGGCGCGTTGGTTTCCCTGCCTGGATGGTTGCGGTCCAGCGGCGAACAGGTTGCCGTGCATGGATGGATGCGGTCCAGCAGCGCGTTGGTTGCCCTGCCTGGATGGTTGCGGTCCAGCTGCGTTCGTGTTGCCAACTGAAGCGCCAACTCGCTGCGTACCGATTGTGCATGATTGCGGTCCGGCTGCGATCTTCTGGCCGGGTTTACGTCCGGCTCCAGGCCGCTGTCCACCACGCGGCATGCCGCCGGTGCAGTGGATAAGAGCTCCAAGAGGTGAGATCGCTAACATAAACAATAGTAAGAGATGATCAAGTTTCATCAAATCTTGCTGGAATTGGCACTGTGACATGTTCGTACTGTCACGTGTCATTTCCGGTATGTCATCTTCGGTGACTCTGCTTGTGTCTGTCAAAGTACTTATTCCCGTATGTTATCAATTATTGAGTTCGTTCTATCTCGCCGGGAGCGTTCTCCCCGTGGCTGCTGTGCTGTTTCCAACGGGTTTTGGTCCCACTTTACGCTTGCGTATTGTGATTTTTAGCGTAAATTTTATTTCGTATTCGCTCTATCTTTATTTTGAGCTCAGCCATCTTTGTCGCGGCCTACGGAATCTGGATTTCGCTTTAGCTTGGACGGTCCGGCAGTTACGGGTAATTACGGCAGAGTGGTATCGGCATTTCTTTTGTTCGCGTTCGCTTTCTTTCTCGGATCTTTTTTCCGCGATGGCTCTCGAGAATGTTTTGTCCGATGGGGAGCTTCTTGCTCTTTTGTTATCGTGCGACGAGAAATTGGAGAGGGTTTCAGTCTACAAACGCGCTCAGCTCATTTCCTTGTGCCAAGCCCAAGCTAGAGCGCTCGCTCATTTTCGTAGTGCTTCTCAGATTTTACCGCAGCCTCCAGCATCTTTCGAGCCGATTATTTTGAATCTCATTGTTTCAGGGGACGCAGCGGTTGGTGGTGCTGCGTCCGATTCTTCTTTGATTCCGGCCGTTACTTTCTGTGAGAAGGGCGTTGGCAATGGGTCCGCGATTTTAGGCACCCGATCTGTTTCGTCACAGATAACGACCACGAGACCCGCGACTGGCTCCTCTAGTACGCGCAGGCTCACACGACAGGCTCCTCCTGTTCGTGTAGAGCGTCATTACTTTCATTCCGTGGATTCTGCTTCTGATTCCATCGACACATCTGATCAGCCAGACATTCACGCGGTGTTTGAGAGTGGTGAGAGCGAGGACGAATCGGAGTACCCTCCCGGGTATTACGATGAGTCTGACGACGATTGTGAGGGGTTTGATGGCCACTTGGCCTCTCCGCAATTTTGCCCTTCACAGTTGGCACAGGCTCCTGCCTTGGGCACAGGTTCCCAAGGGGAGTCTCATGGCGGTGTTTTGGACGTTGCAGCAGCCGATTTTTTTCCGCCAACATTTATTTCAACTGGAAATGCTTCGCTCTCTTCAGAGCACGTTGATCCGGTGAACGATGACTACAACGAGTTCTACCCCTACTCTTCCGACGATCACGAGGAGCACGACTCTGGTGGTGCTTACGAGGACGATGCTGACCCCTCCGATTACGATTTTGGAGACCACCACGACTCTGGGTCTGGTGGTGCTAGCAGCGAATCTTACTGTGGTTATTCTTCGGGATCTTCTTAATTTTCTAAACGGACAGGCAGAGCATTCCTTTCTAATGTTTCGACCACTAGCTGACGCGTTTGTATTATAATGTTTCTTTTCAGGATATTGACCACTAGCGGGCAGCTGTTATTTCATTTCCGCGAGCCCTCTTCTAGAGATGTGTAATTCCTCCCAACTGGCCGCGCACAACCAACAGCTAAACCGAAAGGCGATTTCTTTTCATGGTTCATCTACTTTCGTGAGCAGACAGGCGGCATCTTCTTAGTTTGCCGCTGACCACTAGCCGGCAGGGATTTAACCCAGAAGTCTTTCCGACATGAGATGAGCACCTGGCAGTATTTTATTCGGCATCCTCTGTTCAATCCTTTAACCTTGTGATCTTTCTAGCCTCTAGACTTAACCATTCTCATTAGATGTAAACTCTAGTAGCTAGGGTGGTGACTTTCACAAGCTGTAGAGCCACCTCAGATGAGGTGGTGTGCTGGAATTGGCACTGTGACATGTTCGTACTGTCACGTGTCATTTCCGGTATGTCATCTTCGGTGACTCTGCTTGTGTCTGTCAAAGTACTTATTCCCGTATGTTATCAATTATTGAGTTCGCTCTATCTCGCCGGGAGCGTTCTCCCCGTGGCTGTTGTGCTGTTTCCGACAAATCTCAACCGAAAAGATGAACGTTCGAAAAAAGATTATCATCATTGTGTTAATGTCATGATAGCACCATATAGCTCGCAACACGATTCGCAAGACTATCATACTCGTATATATGCTATTTTGATTGTTTCGACTGTGATTGATGTGCTATGCGCGTCCATTATCATATTATATCATTTTCGGAATATATCCTGATGGGATGCGAAACGAAATCAGAAACGAAATAGGATATTTGCGTTATACCAAAAATATTGAAACATATTTCGGAACATACCAATCATGCAAGTATGGTCGGAAGGTTCACATTATGAACTGATCACACCGGTTGTTACGATCGATGTTTGGAAAATATTTCAAAATATCCGACGGACCACGCGATGCGATCAACTTACGTTACGACGTGGCGCACCGCGATGCCCGTATATCTGTCCGTCGCACCTCGCGTCGATGCCACAAATGACACATCACATTCTTCGGACGACACCGCCTAACATGCAAAAGCGTCACGTAATTTTGATACAGTGCCAGCGCATATGACGGACCACGGATGAATTTTGGGTTTCAACCGATGAAGGGCTGCGATCGCGCACGGAACGTTACCGAAAACCACGGACGGCAGAAAATCAAGAACGGCAATCAAAGGGGACAATTTAGAGGAGTAGAAAGTGGGGGGGAAATGCTGGAATAAAAATAAATATTCCAGCAAAATATTTTTTTGGGTTTTTATTTTATTTTATTTTTGATTTTATTTGACTTGAAAAAGGACGTTAAGGACGGCGCTGGGATCGCGCTTGCGCTATGAATTATGTCATAATTGACAGAATGACAGAATGAATGAATGAATGAATGACAGAATGACAGTTTACGAACAGGACCACTAGGTCCATAGGACCTAGGGAATTTGCCCGGGTTCGTCCTTTTTAAGAGCAGGGGTTCAGATATCTCCGCCCTTGACCCTAATCGTAATGTAATGTTAAATGTATAAATGTAGGCTAATGTAGTAATCGTATAAATGATTATGATAATCGAGAAACCAAAACGATCTTGGAAAAAGCAACTTGGATCTACGATGTAAAAATGATTTCAATTTTCAAAGAAAAGATGAACGGAAAGCGAAAGGAATTTGAAGAGATCAAATGGAACTGCACACATACGGGACGTTCATTTAAGGGACTCAAGAGTCTACAATTCCCGTATCCTGACTTATTCGATGAGTGCAGTACAGTGGAATGGTAATTTCCAACAACTGAAAACGAACTCTCTTGCTTTCCCCCACACCTTGCAACTTCGATTTCTCTTCTCGATTCCGCTAAATTGTCAACTCAGAGCTACGTGTCTCAAACACCCGCTCTGTGTATAATCATGTTTCGAGATGTATTTTTGTGCGCGCAACGCTCAACGGCACTCTAGTTCTATTTGGCAGAGTTAAGCTCTAGCATGGAGGCCAAACACGAACTTTACACAAATTCTTGGACGAAGTGCGTCACTGCTGGTCTTCGCTGAACGTATGATTGACTATGATATGCTTGGTTTCAAAGACTTGGTTGTCAGCGATGGCAAAAGCCCTCTTTGCGTTACAACCCTTCTATTACCTCCGAAACGACTGAAGGCGTACATCATGAGCGCAGAACATACTCCACAACTTACTTCGGAAAGGGTGGCGTTGAGACTTACTATGTGATTGCATGAAAGATTACGCCAAGGACATGTGCGTCTAGACCTGTGACCTGCGCACATGACGGCCGAAAAATACCTTTAGTTACCAATGTGGCACAAGCGAAAAGGCTGGCAGGAGGAGCCTGCGACCTCGGATGCTGGCACAGAGTCCAGGCGCCCAGTCGGGTCGGTCGAGAAGCTCCGTGCTCGCATGACCGCCGTTCGCCCAAACTCCGGCGCTGTCCACTCCAAAACCCGACCTCCTCTAGCGACCAATCAGAAGCGCCCAAGCTCCAGTATTCCTCGAACTAAGACTGCGAAGACAACTTCTGTTCTCTATGAAAAAGAGTTTGAGTATGATGCCGACTTGTGGAAGTCGTTCGACGTCGCTCGCCCCGAAGATTCGTCGACTTCGGACTTGCAGTAAGTGAACAACACCTTCCTGCCTCGCGCGCAACGTTTGGCCTTTCTTTCCTACTTCACTGCCGCTGCCTGCTTCCATTAATCAGTCGCGCCTGTCGCCTGGCTCGCTTTGGCCGCACTTTGAAATTCGTCCATTGAGGAGAAGCATGCGCCAGCACACTGCAGGCAATTCTGCGACTGTTCTACTTCCGCGCGCGCCACAAGCGACGCGATATCTTGAATTGTGTCCTGGATAGCAGGGCGACCCCTCGAATAGAAAAGTGACGGTATGACAGCTTGTTCAACACACGCTTAGGGTATGGTCTCTAACCCCTTGAGTATGTTAGCGGGTGCACCGCGTGGAGAAGAATTTGTGCTGCCGGCATATTGGCACTCTCAAGGAGTAGCATTGCCCTGACTTGTCCTTGCTGGCACCGTGCAGGCCAAAGGACACTCGGCTGACCCCGCTGCCGTCGCTCGACGTATCCGCGGTGAAGTCCAACTGGGCGTTCACGAAGCCGAAGGAGGTGTGGGCGAGCGTCGACTACGGTAAGTTTAGAATACCAGTGAAGAAAGACACCGTCATCAAGTCCAAGCCAATTCGGCCCGAGCTTTTATCAGCCTCTCGGCCTGACCTTATCTACGGTGCGCCCTTCTCCCGCGCTGGTTTCCCGGCGTGGGCATGAAGATCCCAATCAGCGTGTTGCTTGCAGAGATTATGCTCGGAGGTGTTTGGCTTGGAATGTGCTTTGATCCGTGCCACTGGTCTTGTCCGAGGGGAGCACGCAGGCGAGAGCTGACCCGCGGTGCCTGTCTGGCGTGGACGCAGGAGCGCTGCACAAAAGTGGTGGCGCTGCGGTTCAGAGCCATGCAGGGCACCAGGTGCCGACGGCGGTGCAGCGGGCACGTGCGAGTGACCAGGAGCTTGTTCAGCAGCTCAAAACCCACGCTGACCGCTACATGCCCCTGTACCCGCCGCCTCCGGAGCCTCCTAGGCTGGTCTCAGGTTTGCTCCCCCGCTTCAGCTCACCTTTCCAAAAGAGCACGCATCCCGTCGGAAGCGGGACGCCATATTTGCCGCTGCTCCTCAGTTTACACGACCAATAACAGTTCTTTTTTGATGTCACCGCGGCACATGCCAAGATCCGTCTCAACCTGATGCGATACATTTCATGCAAGCACGTCCTATCGATACCACCCTATCCCTTAAATCATAGTCCATTTGAAGAAATCTCGCACCGAATGATAGATTGGGCAGGGCGCGACATACTGACACACAGTTGTGGTAAAGTACGTGGTGTACCGCACATATATATCTCGTGAGTTTGCAGGAGGGTAGGGGGCGCGCATGCATGTAAGCGCTGTACAGCGATGTGTTTCCTGGAACATACTGCGGATGCTTTCCTTTTCGCATGAGAAGCTTCTGAGTGACATCAGAACCCCATCCGGCTTGACATTCGTGGGCAATCCCCAGCCAGTATGCATCTGACCCAAGTGAAAGCAGATTTACGATACTGCACTCCGCGCCTTGCACGTTGAAAGCAGCGTTGCGTTGCATGCACTCGATGCTACTAGTGCACAGCCTTCACGTGCAGAACTTCAACGATAGGCTTCTTGGTACCTTGGAAGTGTGCGTCGCCTTATCTGCCAAAACCCTAAGCCTACCAACTCAGTGCTTTGTCACTGCTCGCATCCTCACAACACTACTGCCGTCCCAGGAGATGTTGACCCGCACTCACGCTGACTCGCCCTAACTCCGCTCACCCTCGCTGCCTTCACCCGTACTCCCCCCAACCCAACTTCGTGCAACTCCTGCAGAGGAGTCCTCAGCAGCCTCTCTCACCCCTTCTGATTCACACGCACACCGTCACTCGCCTTCTGATTCACGCGCACACTGTCACTCGCCTTCTGATTCACGCGCACACTGTCACTTGCGTTTGTGATTCATGCGCACACTGTCACTGCTTAACACCACGATTCACGCTGCACTGTCACTCGCTGATTCAAAGCACACCGTCCCTCGCCTTCTGATTCACCGCGCACACTGTCACTGCCTTCTGATTCACGCGCACACTGTCACTCGCCTTCCCCAATTCACCGCACACCGTCACTCGCCTTCTGATTCCACGCACTTTTTGTCACTCGCCTTCTGTTTCGCGCGCACACCGTCACTCGCCTTCTGTTTCAGCTTTTACTGTCACTCGTCTTCTGAGATTCACGCGCACACCGTCACTTGCCTTCTGTTTCACGCGCACACCGTCACTTGCCTTCTGTTTCACGCACACTGTCCACTTGCCTTCTGTTTCACGGCACACACGTGCTGTAGCCTGTTTCACGCGCACACTGTCACTTGCCTTCTGTTTCACGCGCACACTGTCACTCGCCTTACGGTCCACGCTGCCCCGTCACTTGCCTTCTGTTTCACGCGCACACCGTCACTCGCCTTCTGATTCACGCGCACACCGTCACTCGCCTTCTGATTCACGCGCACACTGTCACTTGCCTTCTGTTTCACGCGCACACCGTCACTCGCCTTCTGTTTCACGCGCACACTGTCACTTGCCTTCTGTTTCACGCGCACACTGTCACTCGCCTTCTGATTCACGCACACCCGTCCTTGCCTTCTGATTCACACGCACACCGTCACTCGCCTTCTGATTCACGCGCACACTGTCACTCGCCTTCTGATTCACGCGCACACTGTCACTTGCGTTTGTGATTCATGCGCACACTGTCACTTGCCTTTGCTCCTTGGTTACACCTTTCAACCTCACTTGATCTGTCCTATTCGTCGCATGACCAACACCATGACAGACGCGGACATCTCGGTGGGGAAGCATGACACAGCATGACACAGCATGGGAGCTGCTGGGAGCCTGGCTAAGCCAGGGGCCAATAGGAACGCCTCTGATATGGTTGCGTGGTGCTGGTGTGCTCTGATCAGGACCGCAACCGTCCCGCTGGAACATTCCGACAGCCGAGTGCGCACCCGTGTCTCCCTACCTTGGCCTCCCACCAGAGCGCAGGCGACGAGGGTGCATCTTGGGCCTGGTTGACCCCTTCAGGACACCTGTCACAAGGACTCCGTTGTGGTGTCATACCCCTCTGAGCATGTCTGTCATAGGGACTCTGCTGTGATATCGTGCTGTCGGGCTCCAACCTGTCATGTTCGTGTGTGTGTGATCCTCCCATACATCGCAGCTCGGTGCTCTCGCCATCCTAATCCTCGCAATGACACTGGCAGTCCGGAGTGAAGAAATCCTGGCGCTGTTGTGGCTGTGGACTGGGGCCAGCCTTGAAAATTCGGGATCTGACGACGAGGCACCTCGTGGACTACACTACAGCGCCAAACAGCGCATGAGTCAGACCCCGGGAATCGACGGACCCTCTGTGAGTATGGAGTTGTGACCTCTGCCATCTTCTCACAGCGCACCTCCTGGCGGCACTGAGAGGAACCCGGACTACAGTTAAAGGTCCAATGTCAGCACGGAGCATCGATCGCGTGTCATATGTCGTGTCATTTAGATGGTATCATGTCACGTGTCATTTAGGTGGTGTTATATAGTGTGTCATTTCGATAGTGTAATACCGCGTGTCATTTAGGCGGTGTCTGCTTGCGAGGGCGCGCCATCCCGCAGCCTCCCGGCCGCAGGAGAGGCCGGAGGCGGCGCGCTCGCGAAGATTGGGGGATCACTGCTGTTGCACGGTCCGAGGAAGACTCCGCC
This sequence comes from Cymbomonas tetramitiformis, assembly GCA_001247695.2. Taxonomy (NCBI): domain Eukaryota; kingdom Viridiplantae; phylum Chlorophyta; class Pyramimonadophyceae; order Pyramimonadales; family Pyramimonadaceae; genus Cymbomonas; species Cymbomonas tetramitiformis. The sequence continues at coordinate 13,563 of LGRX02019962.1, read as the reverse complement.
GGGAAGTAGCAGATCTAAGCTGGGTGGTCGCGGCACACGTGTGAAGGATCCGGGCTGGGGGTGCCCGTGCCTGTCCTTGCCACAGTTGCACGAGATGGCGATACAGATGTCGCGCTCATCGACCCCGGCGGAGCCTGAGGAGAAGCAACTGCAACACCAGCAAGCAAGACCACAACCACAACAAGTGCACGCACAAGAAATATCAGACGATCTTGCTGCACCGGCGTCGATGTGGAATTTGACAGATCTGGACAGGGACTCCCTGAAAGGGTCCGCATCTGCCCCACAGTTTGGGGGGCCAGCAAGGGATTCGTTGGGGCAGGAGGCGCTGGCCTCGGAGGAGCTCTTCAGCGACACGGCGAGCGTCAGTGAGATGGATCGACCGCTTACCCCTGTCAACATGGACGTTGGTCTGATGGAGCATCACCTTCCCCAGGTCGCGCCCATCGAGCTGCCGAGATAGCCAGTTAGCCACAAGCGGCAACAGGCCTTGGCCCGGAAACCCCGAAAGCCCCCAACTTGCTTATGCAATCGCATCTGCAAGGAAGGTGACTGGCAGAGAGGTGAAGTAATCAATGGCTGTTATTACATGCCGCTGAAGTGATCAATGGCTATTATTGCACGCGGCTTCAGTTGCTTATGAGATTGATGGCTATAATGGCATGCCGGTGCAGACGCTAATGTGATCGATGGCTATTATTGCACGCGGGTGTAGTTGCTAATGTGAACAATGGCTATTATTGCATGCGGCTGCAGTTGCTAATGTGATCAATGGCTATTATTGCATGCGGCTGCAGTTGCTAATGTGAACAATGGCTATTATTGCATGCGACTGCAGTTGCTAATGTGAACACTGGCTATTATTGCATGCGGCTGCAGTTGCTAATGTGATCAATGGCTATTATTGCATGCGGCTGCAGTTGTTAATGTGATCAATGGCAATTATTGCATACGGGTGCAGTTGCCAATGTGTTGTACCTATCAAGGGGAAAGGCTAAAGCCGTGCGTGTGCACCACCTTCGCGGCTGCAGGGATCATGGGACGTCTGTGCTTCTCGCCTGGCCATTCGGGCGGATGAGACCGAGACCACCATGGCGAGTCCCTCCGCTGCTTGACATCCAAGATGCCTGCCCACACGAAGCTTGCGCTCAACTCACCTCCCTCTCCCACCCGTTCCCCCTACATGACACTTCACCCACTTCCGCCGCCCATCGCGGCGGCTGACGTTCCATGTCCCGAATTTCTGTTTCCCGCCTGTGGCGCGCCCCCAGAAGCTTCCTCATGTGGCACCTCCCCCTCACCCCCCTGGCTCAATCACCCCCTCCCGCATGGCCCCTCCCTCATGGTGCCTTACCATCGCCTTTCACCGTCTTGGCCTGGCTCCATTGAAGGGGTTGGATCACAACGAGTGCAGGCGAATCGGCGGCTGCAAAGCATCCAGCAACGGCGGCAGCAGCAGACTCGGTTGGCCTACTTGGAGAAGGTGCGCTCCGTTGACACAGTGCTCTGCGTGCACACTCACGCCACCCTTCCCCTTGTCCCTTGTCCCTCGGCGCGGGGTTTGTGCCGCATGTTCCCAATGAAGAGCGGGGCTCCACATCCGCTCTCCCTGCACGGCTCTTCCCAGCACTGATCCATTGTAAGGTCCTCTGATGTGCGCAAGTGGCCGTGCTGTGTTCCTGTTCACTGCTGGCCGCGCACGCCGCCGCTTTCCCCAAAACCTCGCCCACCCATTGGAACCCCCTCTGCATCGCCTCCCGCCACGCCCTCTTCTTTGAATGCTGACCATCCACCATTTTCAGCAGCAGAAGCGGGCATACCAGGAGTAGATAAGATATATGCCGTGGGAAGGGTATAACTTTGAAGATGCTATTTTAATTTCAGGGCGGTGGGCGAGCCACGTTGGTGCCCTCCCCATCTGGAACTTCGCCGTGTATCACACGGGCGTGCGCTTGCCGGAGGTGTTGTCTGCTGGGCGAAGGATGAGCGCTGGTGGAGGCCTCCGGGCTTCTGTGCCCCCCTGGCGGAAATGTGGCTCATCCAGACCCAGCGGGATGCTGACTTGCGGCCAAAAGCCGCTGGTGGGGCTCTCTTCACTCGGCGCTGCCCTGACTGAGCACAGTGCACTCGGATCCGTGCCCGATGCGGCCTGGCAGGTGAAGAAGCGCATGGAGGAGGAGGAGGCCAAGCACAAACCCAGGCCTGCGCCGAAGCCCAAACCTACGTGCGTCCACGTGTCCCCTCGGTTGCCTGATGTGCTCTTGCAGGCAGCAGGCTGCCCTGCGTCGACGTGGCTCGTCTCAGCTGCGGGATGATGCTTGCTGGTGGTTGAGAACAGCACCTTTTTTTATCACCTCTTTGATTGCTGCCCGCCGCCCTGCTGCCGACGTTGCGGCATGTGGTGAACCCGGGGCCGCCTCGCGCGTGCCAACTGGAATGAGAAGCGCAAAGCACAGGGACCGTGTGGTCCATCTTCGTCGCAAGACCCCCATGTGAGATCCGGTCATCTTGCTGGGGGATTGGGATCCGGGCATCCGGGCATCCAGGGATTACATCCAGGCATCCGGGCATCCGGCGTCATCTTTAAATACCGAGGCGAGGATGGGGGAGGTGGCGCACGACGGGCCCCATCCGCATCATTTGGTTCTGCATGGTATAAGCGTTGCATCGGTGCAGCTCACAGCTCCTTGTCGCCTGGGGAGGCTGGGGAGGGAGGCCTGGTGCAGCGCAAAGGCGGCTCCTGCGCCGGCGCCGGCGCCGGCGGCTGAAGATGCGAGCTCCAGGCCAGCGAGGAAGCCGCGCAGCAGCAGAACACCTTCGAAGGTGTTCTTGTCCCGCGTGAACTCCGCCACCCTGCAGGTGCCCTCGCCGATGCAGTCATACCGGGCGCCGAGCCACAGCGACGACGAGAACACCCCCTTGCCCGATGACGCGGTACATTGCCTCCCCCTCGGCCGCATTCCCCATCCAGCTTGGCCGGGCGCCGCTGGTGTGTGCGGAGAGGAGGCCCGGATGTGTGCCTGGAGGACGCCCGGATGTGTGCCTGGAGGAGGCCCGGATGTGTGCCTGGAGGACGCCCGGATGTGTGCCTGGAGGAGGCCCGAATGTTTGCCTGGAGTCCTTCTACTGGTCCGATCCACTGCACGAGCGTGTTCTGATCGTCTTGCCGAGCTACATGTCGTTGAGCGATCCGCCGAGGAGGATGGGAGGAGGCCTACCGACTTCTTTCTCGGATGTATGCAGCGAGTACCCTGCACAGGGCGGGTGGCGACCGGGCGGGCGCCGGGTGTTTGGGCTGCCAGATGGTGCTGGCCAAAAGGAAACCGGCGGATGACGCAAAGGCATATGACCAGCTGGTGAAGCACATCGCCGGAGACGCCCTCGATCTGACGACCATGCGCATCACCGTGGCGATGTCGATGGTCTTGGGAGATTTCTTCTCCACCCAGCACGCAGGCCTCATCGTGCTGCGGCTGCGCAACTGCTCCTTGGACACCCCGGCCCTTGAGGCCATGGCCGGGACCCTGCGGCCCAACATCCAGATTCAGGAGCTCGACCTGACTGAGTGCGCGATGAGCTGGCGCTCGGTGAAGGGGATCATGCCTCTCCTGGACAAGCAGGGCCCCACCTATGCACGACAGGAGGGCCTCCCCGCCTCCGCCCTGCTGTCCACCCTCACCTCGGTGACGCTCAGAGGCAACGCCGTCGGCGACCATGGCGCCAAGCTCATGGCCAAGGTGAAGGCTCGCCGCGGGTCCCCGCCCACCCTGTGCCGGCTCCCGGGGACGATATACCTGCGGGTGTTTTGTGGGTGTTGAGAGTGGTTGGAAGCTTGGATCGAGCTCAGTGTTTTTGGGGGGGTTTAGGGAGGTGTGGCATCTCGGCTTGGGGAGTGGTTAGGGGTTAGGGTGGTTGGCAATGGAGCGTTAGGGGTGGTTGGCAATGAGCGGTCAGGGGTGGTTGGCAATGGAGCAGTAAGGGGTGGTTGGCAATGGAGCGGTCAGGGGTGGTTGGGCAATGGAGCCGGTTAGGGGTGGATGGCAATGGAGCGGTCAGGGGTGGTTGGCAATGGAGCTGTTAGGGGGTGGATGGCAAATGGCGTTAGGGTGGCTGGCAATGGAGCGGTTAGGGTGGTTGCAATGGAGCGGTTAGGGTGGATGGCACGAGCGTTAGGTGGCTGGCAATGGAGCGGTTAGGGGTGGTTGGTACGGAGCTGTCAGGGTGGCTAATGGAGCGGTTAGGGGTGGTTGGCAATGAGCTGCTAGGGGTGGTTGGCAATGGAGCGGTCAGGGGTGGTTGGCAATGGAGCGGTTAGGGGTGGCTGGCAATGGAGCGGTTAGGGTGGATGGCTCCCAATGGAGCGTTAGGTGGCTGGCAATGAGCTGTCAGGGTGGTTGGCAATGGAGGGGTTAGGGGTGGATGGCAATGGAGCGTTAGGGTGGCTGGCAATGGAGCTGTTAGGAGTGGTTGGCACGGATCGGTCAGGGGTGGATGGCAATGGATCGGTCAGGGGTGGATGGCAATGGGAGCGGTCAGGGTGGATGGCAATGGAGCTGTCAGGGGTGGATGGCAATGGAGCGGTCAGGGGTGGTTGGCAATGGAGCGGTTAGGGTGGTTGGCAATGGAGCGGTTAGGTGGATGGCTCCCCAATGGAGCGGTTAGGGTGGATGGCAATGGAGCGTTAGGGGTGGTTGGCAATGGAGCGGTTAGGGTGGTTGGCAATGGAGCGGTAAGGTGGATGGCAATGGGAGCGGTCAGGGGTGGATGGCTCCTAATGGAGCCGCGAGCCGGATATGCTCGGTAGACTAACTGCATGGCGATGATTCGCGCGCGTGAAAGGTGGTGACAAATAACGCGTGTGGGAGGGGGGAGGGGGAGGGGGAGGGGTCGAGTGCTGAGACGCAGGCGTTGGGCCGGAACGAGATTCTCACGCGGCTGGACATGTCGCGGTGCTCCTTCGGCGAAGTGGGAGCCATTGCGCTAGGGAAAATGCTCGGAGTGAGTCGCCACGCGCCACTCTTTCCCAGGACCTCCCAACTCGAGTTGTGCGACCGTGGGCATCTCCACGCCGCGCCTCTTCCCCTCGGGCCTCCCACCAAGGGTGCATTCCTGGCTGCTCAGCACGCGCGCGCGGCAGGCACACTGCGTTTAGGCGAGCGGAGGAGAGGGCCCCGGCCTCCTCCTGCCAAGTGCGCTGACGCCGCGTTGCCATTGCCGAGCTGACTCGTGCCGAGCGCCCTGCAGGAGAACAATCACCTGCAGTGGCTATCGGTGGAGTGGAATCATATTGGGCACAACGACGGCGCCCGTATACTCGCCGACGGACTGGCTCACAGTATCAGCTTAACCTTTGTGGACATGAGTGAGTGCGGGCTAAGGTGCTCTACTGCCGCACAGCCCTTGTGCCTGTGGCTGACAGCGCCGCCCCGGCACGGGCCTCGCGCCTGGAACATCTCGCCCGGGCCCTGCACTGGCCGGGTATCTGCTGCTTGTCGGGGCCGTTCCACCGCGGCCATTTGGTGCTGGGTGTGGGGCGTATCCTTGGACCGATTCCTTTGGCACCGCGTAGCCACAGAAGATCGGCCGTACGATGTACCCACATCGGGGATCAAAGGATTCAGCACACTTTTCGTGACACTCATCCGGATTTTCCGGAGCTCACTAGTTGCAAGTTTCTGAGCATGTGCGTGTGTGTGGTGTGTGGCGTATGATCGGTCGCATCGTTGCATCTTTCCATGCTGCTTTGCATTTGGGTTGGTTTCTTTTGCTCTTCACATCTCATTGCCAACAGGCACACTGCATAGCATTTCATTAAAAATAGCTTTCTTCTTACATGCTTTTAAGTGTGTGAGAGAAAATCTCTTTTTGGAATGTCTTCTCTAGGCTGATTCACAGCTTCACATGCTTTTTAGGCTGATGCACAGCTTCTAAGGCAAAATATTTAGAGTCTTCTGGGTTGGGTGGGTAGGGAAGGCAAAAGAACAGAGCTGCGGATTCCCACGGGCGGAACTCCTAAATACTGTCGTGTGTAAAGCCTTAGATCTAACTCAGCTGCTGATTTGATCTAACGGCTCAGAAAACTCTGATCGATCTACCGGCACAGAAACCTCTAAAATTCCGCAGGCTCCAATTTAACCAGAATATGTATGAGTTAATGGTATCTTGCCACGGCCCCGTCCTGCTCTTGATTTGCTTTTCACATCCACTGGGATGAAGGTGGGCTGGCTTTTGTTGGCCGATCTCATGCCGTTCAGTGTGTGTGGCGTATCCATGTTGTGTCCACGCTGTGTGGTGTGACTGCATTCATGGCATAACCATGGACCAACGGGTCCCATCCATCGACCGTGAGCCACTGGGGGGCATGCCACCAGGGTCCGCTTACTCCGTAACCCTGGGACCAACTATTGTTGGGCGATGATTGGTCGCATCATACCATCTTTCCATGCTGCTTTGCATTTGGGTTGGGAATATGTATGAGTTGGTGGTATCTTGTCACGGCCCCGCCCTGTTCCTGATTTGCTTCTCACATCCACTGGGATGATGGTGGGCTGGCTTCGGCGGCTGATCGCATGCCATTCAGTGTGTGCGAGATGACTCACGGCCGGCCCTGCGTGCCCCAACTTCTCTCTCGCATTCTTACCCCCTTACTAGTGCGAAGTGAGCTGTCAGACGACAGACACCCGACCTACAGCCGGAGCATGCCCCTCTTCACACCCGCAGCCCAAGCAACCGCTGCCCCTGAGCCCTGCCCCTACGAGCAACGTCGAGTCCGTGCCCAAGGTATCAGGTGCAGGTGCACAGTCTGGCTTATTGGCCTAAAGTCTCGAGTTCTGCTTAGCTCCCCTTGGTCGTCGGCTATTGAAAAACACGGAGGGGCGGCAGGAGGGTCCCGGCGACAGTCAAGCTGTGTCTGTATGCTTATCCTTGCGACTCCTATGGCACCCCGTAGCCACAGGAGACTACGCTGTGTCTGTGTCCAGGTATCTCGCGGTATGGTAACTCTCCGTTGCTCTCTCTGGTTCTCTTCGCATTCACCCCCTCCTCCCACCAGTCTCTCCCATGGCTCTCTCCCCCTTCTTGAATGATGCCCGATTAAACTTCCCTGTGCGGCCCGTGCGAGCGAGGCACAAAACGCCCCCCGGGTCGGGCAGATTCCATTTGTCTGATGTATCACTGCAAAGCTCTTTATTTGCTTCTCACATACGCTGGGATGATGGTGGGCTGGGTTTTGTCGGCTGATCTCATGCCATTTAGTGTGTGGCGCATCCCTGGACCAGCTCTCACCGGGGGGCATCTTGCTGCTGCATTGGTATTCGGGCGGCCTTGCTTGGGGTGCCCATCATCTGTGCCGTCTGGCGTGCATGTCAGTGTTCAGGCTTCTTTCGGCTAGGTCCACGTCTCACCGGGCGGATACGGGTGAAGAGTGTGGGCAAATCCTTTCCTGCCAAAATGACCGGGGTTTGAAGCACGGTTTTTTGCATATTGCACGGCATTTGTCACTGGACACCGAGCAAGCTCTTTCTTGTTGTGATTTGCTTGTTGTGGTGGCTGGGCCTTCGGGCGCACCTCACATCTCTAAGCGAGCGGTATCTTGTCACGGCCCCGCCGCCCTGTTCCTGAATGCTTCTCACTTGATGGTGGGCTGGCTTTTGCCGGTGGGCCTCGTGCGGCTCAGTGCGTGTGATGGAGTACGCCGCGCAGGGATGAGGGTGCAAGCTACATGGCGAAGATGCTGCTGGCGAACGCGACCCTAATGGAGCTCGATCTGAGCAACAACGGCCTTGGGCAGGGGGCCTCCCTGGTGCTCGCCGAGAGCTTGAAGGAGAACGCCACGCTGGAGCGGCTACACCTGCGCGGCAACGCCCTCGGGCTGGAGGGCGGCCAGCGCCTCCTCCGCGCCATGCTCACGAACAGCACGCTGAACTTCGTGGATCTATCCCGCTGCGTGTTCAAGACCACGTTCGAGAAGGTGTCTGCTCGCCCGCGCCTCGCCCGCGCCCATTACAGCCGATGCTTTGCACCACCGCCAGCCCCGGTCCCCGTCCACTCTCCCACCACGGATCATGACAACGCAACCCAGCTGCACGCTGCTGGTATGGCCAATCCGCCGCAGCCCCGTGGCACTTGACCTCAACTCCGGGTCTCCTGCGACGTACGCCCCCCCAGCTGTGTCTGAGAGTCGCCTTCCCCCTGACCTGTGCACCAGGGTCGCCCGCCCACAAAGTGCCCTTCCCAACCCCCCTCGATCTACCACGGCTTGGGAAACCCGGAGGGAGGCCAGGCGGAGCTGGCGATGAGGGGGAGTGGGTGGGTGCGCAGGATGTGACTTACGACGACGAGGAGCCGTCCGGAGCGTATCGTCTCGATCTCTCCAAGCCTATCCACTTCCAGATCGCGAAGAAGCTGGTGGAGCTCTGGCACGAGTGCGGCCCGGACACGTGGCAGACCGCCAAGTACAACGGCAGCAAGTTCAAGCTGCTGCCGTCGCACAAGTGGCCGGAGCGCATGCCAGAGCGCGGGGAGCTCGAGTTGATCGTCGTGCTGGGTGTCAACCGCTTGAAGTCGAACGAGGTGCGATCCCAGCCGCTCCTGCAGGCTCGCGGTGCGGCCGGAAGGATGGCCCGGCTGCTACGGGGGGTGCGGGACTGCTGCGGGGGGGTGGGGGGCACCGGGGCTGTGTCGCATCCTGCTGCCTGCACTCTCTGTGCTCGGAGTTGTGTCCCCTCTCGGGGCGCTGCGGGCTGGCCAGTAAGCCGCTGCCACGACAAGCCTCGCCACCCTCTGCATTGTATCGGACGGGCACCGGGTCCTTGCTCTGGGATTCGCACCGCTTCATATGCGCTGTGCCCAAATCTGCCCTCCTGGCATCTGAAATCGCCCTCGAGGAGGGTGAGAGCCCGAGGGTCCAGCCTGATGTCCCACCCTGCGCGAGCCGTTAAACCCCCCTGAATGGATCCCCCGTCGTACGTGTATGCTTCTGCTGGAGCCCCCGTCGCCCCCCTTGCTGGAGCCCTCCCCGGAGCCCACTTGAAACCCTCCCCAGAGATCGAGTACGCTTCTGCTGGAGCCCTTGTAACACCCTCGCCGGAGACCTCATGCACTTCTGTGGGAGCAATTGTAACACCCTATATGGTCCGCAGCGTATCTCCGCGTGGAAGCTCTGGTGCCGCTCTGCCCGAGCTCTCGGGCTGAAGCTCGCAGATGTGCTGAGCCAGGGAGGCTTTGGCCTGGGGGGGCTTTGACCCGGGGGGGACAGGTCACCGCTCAGTTGGACGACGACTCGTTCGATGAGATGTGGACGAACATCATCACTGCGGCTACGACTGATGAGTGGCGGCTCAGCTACTTGAAGCTCCTAGCCGCGGTGCTCTACTTCGACATCGACCAGGTTTGCCCTGCCAGGCCACGCCCTCTCTTCTGTGGGCACGCCACTGCGCCCATCTTCCACCGCCCTGCCAAGTGTGCCACGAAGTATTCCTTCAGCCAACGCACTAAGGAATCAACTTCTGGCGAGGTGGAGCGGGGGCGGACTCTGTAGGAGCTGCGGCGTCCCCAGCCATGGGGCCGCCACCACCTGCCCTGGAGAAAGCAGCGCGGCTCATGTAGTCCTCGGCCTTGCAGAGGGCGCCTATGACGCCGCGCTCGCGGGGGTTGAGCGCTGCCAGGTGTGCAAGATGTTGGCGAAGTTGAATTGGGCCGTGGATCGGGTCGAGGCGACTGTCGTCCTTTTCGCACGCATCATCGATATTGAGAACCTGGTAGTGCTGGAGGTGACTTGACAGTGCTCCCCGCCAACCCCTCCAAGCATCCACTTCCTCTGAGCAGTCCCCAGGGCGGCCGGGCACGCCTCCTCCGGGCGCAGCTCGCGCGGTCCCTCGCTAGCTCCAATTTGAGTCCTGGTCGGCACTGACTTCACTAACCCAACTCCCGTCTCCTTCTATGTGACTGCTGTCTCCTACTTGTGGGCGCGCTCCCTGTGGTGGGGTGTCCTAAGGGCGCGCTCCCTGCGGCGGGGTGTCCTAAGGGCGCGCTCCCTGTGGTGGGGTGTCCTAAGGGCGCGCTCCCTGTGGTGGGGTGTCCTAAGGGCGCGCTCCCTGTGGCAAGCCGTGGGTCGCAGGTGGCTGTCATGCCTCCATCTTGTCGCCGCCATTCCCCTTTCTCGCGGCTGCCTCGCTCTGAAGTCAGTGTCGCCCGGAAGGCTCTCCCGTCAGTCGATTGGGTCATATATATATATTGTGCGACCTTCCCTCACATGCGATTCCCCACGTGTACACATGCACTTCGCGCGCCACGTGTGCTGCTTGGTGCTGCCACCTTGGCATGCCTCGTCTGCGGAGGATAGGGGTGCAGGAGGGGGTTACAGGAGGGGGGGTAGGGACGGCGGATAAATGCGGGCGGGTCTGAGGCCTGCTGGCGGAGGGGAGGGGGGAGGGCCCCGCGCAGAACTACCTGCGGGAATCGGAATGGGACGAGGTGATGCAGCGGCTCGGGGAGCTGAGCAGCTTCTCGGCTTCGAACGCCAGCGGGCACTACCACCTGATCCTGTCGCAGCCCCTGGACTACACCGTGGCCTGCCGGCTCCGCATCGAGTACCTCAACCAGTTCCGCGAGAACCTGTGCGACGGGCAGATAAAGTGTGCAATGCGCAACATGAAGTGGGACGGCACGTTCGTCGAGGTCCCCTCTTGCTCCCCTCCTGCCCCCCCTCCTGAGCCTCTGTCGATCTACACAATCGCCTCAATGTCCGCGCTTGCCTGACGCTGCCCATCGACACGGGCGGGGCCTGCCACCTGCGAGCAGCCGAGTGCCTCTCGCTATGCGGCTCTGCTCCCCCAGTGTCCCGCGGGCGCCGTCATTAGGCTTCGGGGAGCTGCGGGAACTGGCGGCAGGGAATGGAGCAGTTCGTGGATGCGAGGGTGCTCATGGACTGGCAGGTGAGGCAGCGCCGTAGATCCCACCATCTGCTCAGCGCGTGGTGAGCCAGAGGGATTGCCCGGTCCGGGGGGGGAGTGCGCGTGGCCGCTTGAGTGCACGGGCGCAGGGAGTTGCCGCACCTTACGTCCTGTGCGCCCGCGGATGCTTCTGTGTTTGCTGTCTCATGCTGCGCCGCATGTCTCGCGCCGCCGCCTCGTGCGCATCTCCCGCTGAAGGAACGTGCATCGCGCTGAAGCATCCGGTGGGTCTGCAGTCTGCCGTTGATCGGCTCCGCCCGCTCAGACAGCAGACTAGAGTGCGCTGAGTGACAGCAGACTAGTGAGCCTTGCCGTCATGTGAAGAGATGAACACCATCTCCAGTATTGTCGACACGCCAATGACGTGCCTGGAAAATATGCACCGTCGCATCGCCACAACATAGATGGTAGCACAAAGCATTGTAGCACTCCGTTCCTGGAGGCTCCGGTCGTCCTGATGCCATTTTGCGGTGTCGATCAGTTGACAAGTCTGCTGTCTGAGCCACGGGAGCCAATCAGTGCAAACGGACAGTCCGTTCATCTTCTGCATTCGCCAAGGCACGCATGTCACTCAACTTGCTGCCCATTGGTCTGGGGGGCAGCGCGCAACACGGGATACGGGTGACGGAGGATAACGGCAGGGAAGAAGTAAAGTCTAGTTTCTCTACCGTGACAGGCGGGACGGGCCTTGGCTTCCCTCTGCAGATTCCGCGGGAAGGCATCCTCATATTCGACTTCATTACCTACCGCAGACCGCCGCCCACAGCTCAGCCTATCCCAGAGAAGGTGTGCCACTGCGCCGCGTCCCTCTCCCTGTTGACTCCAGCGCGCATGGCCAGCCTCCGCGTTGCGCTGCGCACAATGCGGCATGTTTACAAGGTATCTGCTTGTAGCGTAACCACCAAGCGGTCGAAGCTTTTGCTGCTCCTGGTTACCACGGGGGGACCAGCCTCTCTGTGGGCCTGGTCCCCAGCCGCAACTGCAGGCTGTTCGCTCCGTCTCATTCACAGCCATCACCGTCCAGCGCTCGCGTGGAGGATGTGGTCGGCAGTGCCGTGTGCTTGACGACAAGAATGGAGCTCAGAGGCCGGGACTCTCCTGCTTATGATGGAGATGCGGGGGCGTGGCCGACGTGCAGGTTTGGAGGCTGGTGATGCTTCGCCTGCCCAACCTGCTGACCCAGGGGCTTGACAGCATGCTGGAGGAGGTGGACGTGGCCATGTCCAAGTACAACAAGCAAACCCAGCTTGGACCCAAAGGCAAGCGCAAGAAGAAGAAGTTGGATGCGGAGGCCGGCGGTGAGGAGGACATGCACATGATCAGAAACGCAGAAAGGATGCCGTGGGTGAGCCCCGGCCTCTGCCGTGATGCGAAGCCGTGCGGTGGTGGACAGAGCGCGGCTGCATGGCATCCCCACCCCGAAGGGCGCAAGCAAGTATGCAGCCAGCCGCCGCCAGCAGATCTTCGTTGTGCACGCATGGCACCATACGTTAGAAGCGTGCACGATTATTTGATCCGGGGAATCTTTTCCGCGTTTTTGGAATAGGAAATGCCATGCAAAGCCGTTTCTCAGAGCCCTGGAAGATTCTGACAGGGCGCAGCCAGATATAGGTAACCCTCCGTTGGGGTTCCACAGCACGCTGTTCGATCTTGCCCGCGCCGGGAAGTATCGCCGCGGAGTCACTTCCCATTGGGTGACTATGCGTCCCCAACACTAGGCCGCAATGCTCGAGAGGACGGCATGAGCGGGCGCCTGAAGTGGCATGAGGGGGGCATCGCCGCGCAGCTGGAGTGCTCGCAGCAGTACAGCCTGGCGGCACAGGACGTGATACAAACGGTGGAGGAGATAGAGGCGATGGAGGCTCACGAGCGGGATAAGATGGTCTATGACTACGAGGTGAGTGCTGGCCCTCTGTAGGCTGCGGCTGATTACCCTGTTGCCGCGAGCGTGGGGCGCGCAGCATAGGCGTCCCGAGAGCTGGCACGCGCCTCGGCGCCTGCTGAGGGTCCCACGTTCGCGTGGAGGGCCGACCATAAGTTCCTGCCCGACTCCTGGGTTAGAATGAGAGGCATTGGATCTGCTCCTGTCTGATTGGGCGCGATGTGTGCAGCCTGCGCGGGAGGGAGTGGCAGTGCAAAGTAGATAACGGGAGAAGTGAAGATGCATGACAGGGTGCAAGGCAACAGTCGATGGCATGCATCCAGTTGGATGAAGGTGGAGGGGGCGTGCTGGGGGGCTCTGCGCGGGTGGTGCATGGGGCCAGTGGATCATGCGGGACGGTGAGAGGCCCACCGCCGAGAGCTTGGTCGGAATGAACAAGGTTGGCTCAGTGAGCGTGTCACAAGGGGCTGTCATAAATTTGGACGAGAAATATCCGAGGTCGGTGATCTTCGTGCAGGTGACCACTGAATGCCGCAACCCCGCTGCCAGAACCCACTTCTGCGCTGCGTTTAAGACTGTGCTCGCTTGCTCTCTGTCGAGGCGGTCTCTTCCACCTTCCCCCCTCCTCGCCCTGTGCCGCGTCGAAGTGCCGGGCTCTCTGGGCTCACGACGCTCACTGCACGCTCGCTGCACGCTCGCTGCACTCTCGCTGAACTCTCGCTGCACTCT
>LGRX02019959.1:0-17837 GCA_001247695.2 Cymbomonas tetramitiformis | reverse complement strand
AGCCCATCCTGCGTGAGGATGACCTAAGCCTAGTGTGCCATAAGCCAGTTCGCCACACCAAAGCCTGGTGATACAGCACAAAGCAACGTTCTTGTGCGCGGAGCAGCCTCCTTGTGTATGGATTCACAGAAACACCACGGGGTCGATGAGAACAGCCTGGTTCCACCAGTGCACATTGTGCCCCTGGGCTCACCAGGACTCATAAGGATGCGCAAGAACCATTACACGTCGTTGTCGCGATACACATATAATAATGCTATTGTCAAGAGCCTGGATCCACCAGTGCACAAAGTGTACCCCTGGGCTCACCATAAGTCAAGACATAGCTAATTACCAGTTGATGCTGGAAAAGAGATAATATTCTCGCGAATTCACTCCAAGTTAGGCTGCCAACGTCCAGAACTGCTCAAGAGCCTGGATCCACCAGTGCACCTTGGGTGCCCCTGGGGTCACCATAACTCAAGGCACAGCTAATTCCCAGTTGATGCTGGAAAAGAAGTACTATTCTCGTGAATTCGCTCAGTGTTAGGCTGCCAACTTCCAAAACTGCTCAAGAGCCTGGATCCACCAGTGCACCTTGGGTGCCCCTGGGCTCACCATAACTCAAGGCACAGCTAATCCACAGTTGATGCTGGAAAAGAGATAATATTCTCATGAATTCGCTCAGTGTTAGGCTGCCAACTTCCAAAACTGCTCAAGAGCCTGGATCCACCAGTGCACCTTGGGTGCCCCTGGGCTCACCATAACTCAAGGCACAGCTAATTCGCAGTTGATGCTGAAAACCAAATAATATTCTCGTGAATCCGCTCAAAGTTAGGCTGCCAACTTCACCATAACCCAAGGCGCAGCTAATTCCCAGTTGATGCTGGAAAAGAGATAATATTCTCATGAATTCGCTCAGTGTTAGGCTGCCAACTTCCAAAACTGCTCAAGAGCCTGGATCCACCAGTGCACCTTGGGTGCCCCTGGGCTCACCATAACTCAAGGCACAGCTAATTCGCAGTTGATGCTGAAAACCAAATAATATTCTCGTGAATCCGCTCAAAGTTAGGCTGCCAACTTCACCATAACTCAAGGCACAGCTAATTCCCAGTGGATGCTGGAAAAGAGATAATATTCTCGTGAATTCGCTCAGTGTTAGGCTGAAAAGTGCTTTTTGTGCACTCCAGGTGGCTGGGGAATTGAGCCACCACCCCAGCTCTTTGGCACCTGACAAAAACTGCCTTGCCAGAATAGCTTTTCCAATTTAAAATAAGTACGAATTCCGAGATGAAGATATATATTTGCTGAGTGAACGCGAATGCGTAAATAACTTGTAATATTCACAGTATGCTCGCGTGCGTATTCCGCACGCGCATTCGGAAGCAACCGCAACACGGTCCATATCAAGAAAGCAAGTCATACAAAAGAAACCACTCTTAATTGACGCAAAGTCGGGCATTCAGCCTCCAATATACTGTCTCACTCTGTCCACAATAACATGCAAGCTAATTACGGAGCCAAGAAGTGTCCACAACTGTGCTAGGCGCTAATCCGGCCTTCATGCATACACAAAGAGCAACGCGCATCCGCAACGTGAGTCAACCTGCCACTGTGGGGGACCCAGACTCAGGCGTCTGGAACCCCACTCTCAAGTGAGTAAAACTACTTCTCTGTATATATACACTGATATACGCTGCGCGTTTGCCCACGAATCCAGTGAGTGGGAAATTGGAAAAGAGCTACTGGAAAGCTCTCCGTTCGGACTCCCTGATATCATGTCCACAGATCTGTCTCGTGACCTCCAAACTGCCAATCTCCTGTCCGCGCGTCGCGCTGTCACCTCTGCGCGACCACCACCTGTGTCACATTATTTCACTGCCTCCTACGATCGTGCCCACGTCGTCCGTCGTCATCAAACATCTGCCACATGCACCATCGGCTGTACTCTGCATTCTGTGTCACATCTGAAATCAGCCGTAAACTGTCATCAGCAGTCTGCATCGCCAGTGCCACATACGATAATTTGTCATGCGTACGTCACACCTGTGTCACAATGTGTCACCAGCTGGACAAACCCGGCGCGGTACCATGAAACGCCGGCGTTTGTTACAGCGGTGCCCGCCCGCACGTGCTCGGAGTAGCATTCACGCACCCATTGTTGAATCGTGAGGAGGTCGTGAGCGGCTCGTTGATCATGGAGAAGCAACCGCGACCGACCACCGGCTGGTAGAAGACGGTGTCGAGGGACTTGATGAACAGCGCCTTCACGTCCTCATCGTGGAGTATCGCCCGCGTCCTCGCAGCCTTCAGAGCGGCGTTGAAGTCGCTGATCTTGTCATGCGGGTCCACGCCCGCAGAGATGCGGATGCTCAACATGTCCGCTTGGCCCTGACAGGGGTCACCCGCCGGGATCATGCGGCGAGCAAACTCAAACAGCACCCGCTTACCATCGTTGGGGAACGTGGAGTGCGAGGAGTCCATCCAGTCCGCTGCCGGCGACGCGGGGTCAACCATGAGCTCGAGTGTGGAGAACAATAAGGCGTTGGCCTCCACGCGGATGGGGAGGGTAGCATCGTCCAGTAGGAAGAGGGGCGCGAAACCAATGTCCTCCGTGACAAATGCCGTCTGTAGCGCAGAGACCATCCTGGCGAAGAGCGCGGATGCGTGGCCCTCAGCCGCTGAAAACCGCCCGTTCTTGTCCTCGAACAACTTTTGACGAACGGACTTGGAGACTTTCATGTCGAAGTGCTCCCGCTGAAGTGTACGCACCGAGGCCAGGAACGTAGCACCCGCTGAATTGGCAGCCGGCTGAGCTGCCGGCGGCGTGGTTGGAGTGTTGGCGTGTCTCGCGGCCGCTGAATCAAAAATCGTGGCTAGTGCGCGTCGGCGATTCGCCATGCTAGCGGTGGCTCGAGTAGAAGCTACCATACCGAGAAGGACTGAAGGGGCGGAGTGAGGCAATGAAACGTGAGATGTGCGGCAGTTTCGGGCGGCCAAGAAACGCGTGGGTCGCCGATACGGCAGCCGTGAGAGATCAAATAATTCCGGGAAGTCGTGTGGTAGCGGCGGCCGATACGCAACGGTGTGGGATCCAACCAGAAAACGTAAACCAGTCCAACGTTAAGTCCCGTAAGAAATTCGTTCTCCAACCGGTGCGGCGTGCTGTAAATCAACCCATAAAATTTAGGCCATACCCGTGACTGCCGGCACCCTCATGCGCGGAGCGCCTCACTCCATCCCAGGCGTCCTAGCTTAGCCGCTCATGGTGGCAATCTCGCAGTGGCTAAATAAAGCGCAAGTGGGGCCAAACCTGGTAAATATATAGTTCGGCGGTAATATATATCTAACTGGTGAGATAGCCCCTGAGTTAAGGGTTACGGAATCAGAACGGTAAAATGTGTCTTGATAAAAGAGGTATACACATAAATACTAACGGGTGTTTCCCGTCTACTGGTGACGGTCACCCAGCCTACTATAGGAAGTGACAGGTGACAGATTTGACTGTCGGTGTGTCACATCCAGCATAAATCTCGAAACGTCGGAAACACGTGTTTACGCGTAAATTGCGCGAATCTTGATTTTGGCACGATTTTACGTGTACCACAAACCACACTGCAAGGGTGGTATTTGGGACCCAGCGTAGTGCTAGGATTCAAGAGCAATATGCTAGGCGTGTGGTGCCTGAAAGGTGGAGCCCATTCGTGTGTTTGTAGCCTCTAGGCGCGCGATTCGTGCACCTGTTCCTTTCACTTGTTCGGTACTTCCGTTAATTCCGTTACTTCCGTTAGGTTGACTGCATCAATGTACACTGATACAAACGTAAGCTTACTATCATGCACTTTAGGTGTATGCACCAGAGTGCCACAACTCTTCTTTGTTATTACATGTAAATAATTTTGCAGATGGTTGTAGATAGCATATTCGTAATTCCGCAGAATTGAATATAGCGTATTGCAATGCACTAGCGTATGAATCAACTTGACTGTATTGGCTGCTGAAATCTGTATAGGCAGCCCTGACCGGGAGTCCCGGTGCAGGCCCCTATGACAGATTCCTAGGTAGCCAACACTGGACCGTGACTGATCCGTAAGCCTGTGCTGTGACACACCGAGTGTCACAGGTAGCTAGACTCGAGACCGTTCCGACTCCGTGACCGTTCCGGGTATATCTAGCTTAGGGTTTATTTCTCATACGAGTTTATCTATATTGGTTCACTGACTGTCTGATATCTTGAACCGGGATATTCCAGTAGGTCGTGGACCCATTCCACGCTATATTCCACAGCTAGTTTGGCCATGATTGGCTAAAACAGCCGCTTTGAGAGGTGGTGCGCAGCGGCGCGTTTGGGTACGAGTGGGCAGTTTGAGATGAGCAGTTTGTAAGTGCGTCTTTGAGCCGCCGCTATGGGGATTCGACCTGGACCGGGCTTCGTTGGCGCAATGTCCTTTTACGGTATAGTTCTTGCCTTGGCCCAGCATGCCACCGCTTCTTGGGCTGGTGTCTGCAGCACCTTCGACCTCGACGACGTCTTCCAGTGCCCCTCGCTCGCATGGCTCTACCGCTCCTTACGCAACTGTGACGTCGCATTTTCCCCACGCCATTGCCCTTACGCGCCCCGGCGTACCACCTCCCATCAGGCTTTCAAAATTATGGTTGTTCACACACGTGCGAAGAAGTCCCTCACGAGGGACTCCGACATTGATGCCTCGTTGAGGCTGACGGACGCGGTTCGCAACACGCCGACGGCTAGATCACCGGCTGTTACGAACCCCGACCCCACTTCCAACACCGACGCCGACGTTGCGACGAGGAAGTACCTGCAGGAGCAGTCCAAGCTTGTGGACGAGGTCTACAAGGGGCGGCTCCATCGGACATGGGCCAAGGGTATCCGCGAGGATATCCTTGGCGACAAGAAGCATTACTTCAGCGGCACGACTGACGCGGGTCTCCTCTCCGATGTGGTGGTTCAGCTGCGTACGGAGTTTGAGTCCGCTGGGCTGGACCTCGTCTCGTTCGACCTTGACGACCCCCAGGCTCTGGTGGTGAGCAAGGTGAACGCCCTGCTGTACGACGTGCTTGGGCTTATCGTCGAGAAGCACAGCAACGCCCACGTCTGGCTTACGGGTACGGACGCGTCTGCCGACCGAGATGGACGGCGTGCGCTGGTGGACATCCGACTCCGTGACCGTTCCGGGTATATCTAGCTTAGGGTTTATTTCTCATACGAGTTTATCTATATTGGTTCACTGACTGTCTGATATCTTGAACCGGGATATTCCAGTATTGGCTAGTAGCTGCTGTCCACCACTCCACCCGACTTGTCTTTTCGGTGTTTCGCACTCGAGAACTTGTGTGCTTCCGTATGTTCTATGTTGAGGCACGTAGGGGGCCTAAGTTGTGTCTTGTGTGTAAGTTACGGCACATACGCTACCGTAGATAAGTAATAAGAAATGTCGATATTATAGGGTTTATTGTACGATTATGTCCCGGTTGTACGGTAATGCTATTTCTACATACAGTAAGTCGCGGTCTATAAGAAACGGTACCTACAAGAAACCACCCGCTAGATTTCTCGCCAAAAACTAAGAAACCCATAAGAAACCACCTGCAAGCAATTTCAAACCAGAGATCTGAAAACCGCCCTTATTAAGAAATCGAGACGCTAGTTTTACCGAACCCTATACTCATATTACACATATCTTTTAAGAAATTGTCGAAATCAAGCAGCACGGAAAAGTATAGTGGTCTTTATTGTGGTCGGCATATCACACATTAGCATTATGACTAAGGCGATTTCGCGTGGGGAATAATTAAGCATATAGATAATGCGACTATGATAATAGCGAGAGTTGGGCATATTACTGTACATATATACAATATCCAGCTTGGTCGTACAGTACTAGATGTGCTATTCAGTTTGGCCTTACAGCACATATACTATCCAGCCTGGACTTACAGTACCCATGAATCCAGTCTGGTCGTATAATGCAATTGAGTGTCTCATCCTAACATCACTTAGCATAACCATCGCATTCAGCGATGTGAGTTGCATGCATCAATCTACGTTGCCTTCTGCAGTGCTACCCAACCAAGATCCATCTGTGGCGTTAGCCATTTCAGCCTCAGGCAGACCACCAACATACCTATATTCACCGAGGCAGTGGCTCGCTTCACGGTCGTCCACCCCATAGTAGACATTGAAGCCGACCCCGGACATCTAATAAGGCCCCTAATAAGAAACCACGTAGGCTAGGACGAGCCTGAGACAAGTTATAGATATAGGTGCATCACTGGCAATCTGGCATCCAATAAGAAATCGCTACGCTACGTCTGATCTACAATGCATCATTCATTAATACTTAAATAAGAAATTGCACACGCTAGATCAGATCGGGGAACTGAATGATGCACGATTAAGAAATATTTCACGCTACAAGAAGATTTTCGTATGTGCACCAATAAGAAATCGGCATCGCTAAGCCCACATTTTCGGTCCGTCAGATTAAGCCGCTAGCGCTAGCGAAAATCCGCCGGCTTCTTATAGACCGCGACTTACTGTAATGCATTGCGCATTACGCGTAAATCTCTAAACCTTGGAAACACGTGTTTACGCGTAAATTACGTCGGGGGAGGTCACGTTTATCCGAACATAGGCGCTTGGGAGATCGTGTTTGTGACACAAATATGTACCTACTGATTTCCTGCCACGTGTAGAGCTCTAGGTTTTCTTCGGTGGACACAAGTGTCGCTGCCAACATGCCGATGCCGGTCGCTGCGTCGCGTGACACCCACCCGACCGACCGCGACCCCACGCCAGAGCCAGACCGAGACGACAAATGAGCGACACGACGACCGCGGACGAGAGTCTTCAAGAAACGAAGATTCAAGAAGTTGCACGTCGAAGTTCCTGCACACCTAAAGGTCTTGCTAGGTGCACTTCGTTCTGGATGAGGCATACCGTCTTAAATCACTCGTTTCTTTTCACAAACGGATATGCGTGAATATTGATACGAGTGCTTGGAACTCCTACATTTTTCGTAGAGCTGTGAATTGAGTGTGCACTACTGTTTACGGATCCAGCCCAATTATTGCGTGAAAGTAAGAAACGTAGCTGTTACAAGATGAGTGAAAATGCCGAGCCTCCTAAGATGGATATGCCTCCTAAGACGGTAAGTATATCTTCGCTTCCCCGGAAGTCGAACATTAAAAAAAAACCTGCTTGAACTCACGATTCAAACACGGGCTGAGTTAATTCAGCGTGATAATGACTCAAAATATGCTCCAGGTGCTTTCACAATCTCCTCGGTTCGATCCGGAAACTCAGAAAGACGAGTTGGCAGCTTATCTCGAAGAGCACGGCTACGCAGTGGTGAAGCAAGTGGCGAGCTCGGGGGAGGTCGAGACTGGAACTCGCCTTTTATGGGAATTTTTGGAATCGCTTCCAGCAACTTGCGTGAAAAGAGACGACATACGCACTTGGGGACAAGCGGGCGACTGGCTCCCAAGCCATACTAACGGAATAATTGGCGGTTTTGGTTTCGGTCAATCTGATTTTGCTTGGCACTTCCGGTTGCTACCACGTGTCCGCGCAGCGTTTAGCGTGGTGTGGGGAGGAGAGCGCGACCTACTCTGCAGCTATGACGGGGGCAACGTGTTTCTCCCACACTCTTACGACGTAAGGATTTCAATTTGAAAAGTATTGGGTTGGCATGTCTATGACAAGGTTTTCTCGCTTTTGAAATTTGAGGATTAGATTCCGCTCGGCACAGTTACCTACACGTCTCGAACGACTCTCGCAGACGTCACGTGCTTGTTTTACAAGTTCTTTATACTCTTCGGTCTGTTTTACGCGGGGCGACGTCATGTCTGTTTTGCGCGGGGCGACGTCTGCCTACCCCCCTGCAACCTTACACGCCCATCGCGCATAAAGGCCGAACGCCATAGTGCTCTTTGGGTTTGAACGTCCATTGTTCTTCGGGTTTGCAGGCGAGCTGGAAAACTCGAGGAGGATGGTTCCACACGGATCAGAACGCGCTTTTGCCTGGAATGCAAGGACGCGTGTGTGTCCAGGGTCTCGTGACTTTGACCGACGTGGACAGTGCGTCAGGGGGACTTTGCGTGATACCAGGGAGCCATAAGGTGCATCCAGACGTGTGCGCGCGCGTAAAATGCGCCAAATTTCTACCCAATTTTCTGCCCATAGACATACGAGACCCAGTTATGAAGATCCCTCCTATCTTAGTCGCCGCCAAAGCTGGAGATCTGCTTCTGTGGGACAGCAGGACCATTCATTGTAACACACCGGCTATACAAAGCCCAGCCACAGACCCTTCGCACAAACTTGATATTCCACGGCTTCTCCGTATTGCATGCTACGTGTGCATGGGACCTGCGCGCTTTGCCACAAAGAAGGTCATCGAACAACGGATCCAAGGCTTCGAGAACAACGAAAGCACGTCACACTGGCCCCACGAGTATCATCGGGCGGGTGTGGCTCTCCCTGATACACCTTTGAAATGTTTCGAAAAAGCTCCAAAGATGCAGCAGGAATTGATAAGAGGCTCCTGTGCTAAACAAAGACCCTTTGAAAACTTGGTGCAAAGTGTGAGAAACTGGTGGATGGGCGGCTGAAAAGCACCATCCTCGGTGTAGCTTTTAAAGATTCTGTAGCCCCTTGCTACTTGAAGTACTGTAGCTTGCTTATCGCTGCCTCAAGGGCCAACAATTTTTGTCAACGGCGCAACACATGGCACCAATACAGATGATGCCCTTAGCCTTATCGCCACATCCGAAATATGTTTGTAGTTATTTTCAGTTAATTTCTAGTTACCATATTGTTCCCCGTGTCTCCACCCGTACAACCCTCATAAAGTCTAGGTTCCGGCGAGAGAGGCTATGGTGACGTTACCTTTAAAGAAAAGCAGTGTATCTTCGTGATCGATGGTTACAACACTTTCATCGCAAGGAGTGGTATCAATATTCAATATTTTCGATATATCGAAATATCGAAATTGATTGATATGAATTTTACTACATATCGAAAATATTGATATTGATCGATATGCCGTGGACAAATATTGAAATTGATCAATACCTGATGGGCAAATATCGATATCGATCAATATGTGCGGGCCGAAAGAAAGAAATATTGAAATTGATCGATATCCGAGGTGCAAATATCGATATTGATTGATCGCAATTCAAATAACAAATATCAATCGCTAGAAACGGATATTGATATATCAGTATGACGCATTGAATTTTTGGGGCAAACCGATCTTCGCATAGCGGGTACACCACCTGAGATTGGTCAAGGTACTCGGCTTTTTTAAAAAATTGAAACATCGATCTTAAGATTTTGCGGGCCGTATTTCCATAGGCCAGCGCCCCCCCTCCCCCCTGTCGGCCTGTAGTCCATTCCTATCGCTACATACGCCCCTACCCGCACCATGCTTTGCTAGTCGGTATCCAATTCAGCTCATCAGTACGAGGGGTCGTGGTAAACGTCCGCGCCACGCCAAGAAAGGCGAGCAGCTTCTTTCTCAAGGGAAAGGCCCAGTGAAACGCACCCAGCTTCATCCGTTCGACGCAGCCGGCAGTGACGAAGTTGAATATGAGGTGGAAAGAATTTTGGCCGAGCGCAGTAGCTATGGCGAAGCACAGTTTTTTATCAAATGGAAAGACCTTAGCGAAGATTCAAACACATGGGAGCCCCTCACAAATCTCCCCGGTCACGACGCTGAGATTGAGTTGTTCCGAGAGGATTTGCGAAAAACACAAGATGAGATAGCTCGAAAGGCGACAACGGCAAAGGCTTCCTCAAATGTTGAAGTGGAAGAAACCTCCGGTTTGTCCCATTTTCCATTTTCTTTGCAGTTCCAGCCTCAAGCGCGGGTGTTGAGCGAGCATCTTCTAAGGTTTCATTTATGCACTCTGATCCCGGAAAAAAACTTAGTTGAGGGGACCATTCAGGGAAGCACTTCAAATTTGTCGCACCGGTTATTTTATTTGTCGCACCGTGCGACAAACTGTAATTATACCGTGCGACAGAAATGGGCGTGGCGCTCATGTCTGTCGCAGCGCTCATTTCTGTCGTGAAAATTCACAGAAAATTTCCGAAAATGAAATTAAGCTAGGGGGGACACAAACGAATAGTACCGCGATTATGCCTTGAAAAAAAAATTACTGAACCAGTAGTACCGCGAATATTACATAAAACACAGGTGTATTATACGATCACTTGGGGACATTCATATAGCACGAGGCATACATGAGTAGCAAGCAAGCAAGCATTTCAGATGGATAAAGATACAAAGAGAAAAACCGATTACTCTCTTATAAAATATTAGCATAATTACTTATTACTACTAGGCTGCTAGTTTCTAATACAAGGATTCAACTACCCGAGGGCGATATGAAAATCTAAACTAGGAAACTAGAGCACAACGCACGTTCCAAAATCTTCAGAACCAAAACGTTTCCTGCAGCACACGAACAGCGAATCAGTCAGGACGTTGGGGATCGAACCCAATACCGACAGCCAACTGCTTTCCGCATTTCACCCTCGGGTGGGCGTCTACGTACAAAATAGACGTTTTGAAAACAACAGCGGAACAGTGGGTGGGAAATCTAAAATTCTGAACATCAATAATCGGCGAAACCTAAACAGAGCTGGAAGTCACAGGATGCCGCCAACACTCTGCTGGCGGCATAAAAAGATGCTCGGCGTAAAAAACAAAACCTGCAAAAATCGAAACGCTGGTTAGTAAAGACGTTGGGAATCGAACCCAACCCGTCGGAGAATCCCGCCGGTCTCCAAGCACCCCTTCAACTTAGTAGGGCCAGAGGGAAAGATGCCGCCAGGAACGTTGCTGGCGGCGTCAGAAAAGACACAGCATGAATTATACACTATGGCCGTTGCTGGCGCCTTCAGAAAAGGCACAACATAAACCTGCAAAAAAAACAGAGCGCTGCTCAGGAAGGAAGAATTCCTGTTGGAAATTGAACCCAAACCGTCAGGCGGGATGCAAAGACGCCCGACGGCCTCCAATCATCCATATATCGCAGGACGATGGGCTGCTGGTGGGATGCGGCTCATGTGAGAACATCGCAGGAACGCACCCCGCCGGGTTCCACGCATGCACACGAAAACATGGTCAGTATGAAATATCGCTAAAGAAAAGTAGCGCGCAAAAATCATTAATCAGACAAAAACACAAGCCGCGCGCTGAGACAGCGAGCAAATAGGCGCAAGATAAGAGCTTGGAGAAAAACGAAAACGTTGCCGACCAGGATCATACCATATCCACTTTTGTCCGGGCCGCGCCGCCGATAGGAGTGGTGAGATGATCTTGAATGACGAGATGCGTAAATAATAGTAAATTCCGCATATCTTCGGGGTAAAATATGGAATTGTTACCCGTGTCTCTCGTTGTCGGTTACTAACGATCGGTCGAAACAATCCGGGGTAGGACTGCCGATGATGATGTTGAGATCGGTAAACCTTTTAGAGCAGTTTTGCGACAAATTCATAATTGTAAATTCCGCATATCTTCGGGGTAAAATATGGAATTGTTACCCGTGTCTCTCGTTGTCGGTTACTAACGATCGGTCGAAACAATCCGGGGCAGGACTGCTGATGATGATGTTGAGGTCAGTAAACCTGTTAGAGCAGTTTTGCGACAAATTCACAATTGTACATTCCGCATATCTTCGGGGTAAAATATGGAATTGTTACCCGTGTCTCTCGTTGTCGGTTACTAACGATCGGCCGAAACAATCCGGGGTAGGACTGCTGATGATGATGTTGAGATCGGTAAACCTGTTAGAGCAGTTTTGCGACAAATTCATAATTGTAAATTCCGCATATCTTCGGGGTAAAATATGGAATTGTTACCCGTGTCTCTCGTTGTCGGTTACGAACGATCGGTCGAAAGAATCCGGGGTAGGACTGCTGAGATGCTATCGTATCATGATTGGCCGGTAAAGCGCGAGCGCTCGACACAATCATGGTAGGACTGCTGACATGGATGAAAAACAACATATATATCTTCGTGGTATAATTTTGAATTGTTAAACGTTTCTCTCGTTGTCGGTTACGAACGATCGGTCGAAACAATCCGGGGTAGGACTGCTGAGATGCTATCGTATCATGATTGGCCGGTAAAGCGCGAGCGCTCGACACAATCCGGGGTAGGACTGCTGACATGGGCAGACATTTTTTGGAAATTTTCCAACGGCATAATTTTTGAGGGACAGCTCCTGCGGTGTGGCCTGTTGATGTCACTTTTTTCCAGGAAACCTATTTCGCTCCTTTAAGGGAAACGGAATGAAAAACAACATATTTCTGAAAAAGCTGCGAAGCGTCGTTAGTATAAACGAATCTTTTGCGACACGACAAATAAAATAACCAGTGCGACACAAATGAGGGGCTACCAACCATTCAGCATTCCATAATGGCTGCTATGAATGTGTAGAGTAGTCATTATAGGTTGGAGCTGGACATTAAGTCTTATTTGTGCACTCAGTTCTTAGAAATAACTTAGTTGAGGGGACTTCATATCAATAGATTGATATATCAATATGTGGGCGAGAGCAGGGCTCTATATCGGTTTGGTTTTTCGGTATCGATACAATCTGATATCCGAAAAACGGTATCGATAATCGGCACAATCGGTAAATAATCGATTACTTGGACATTTATATGCAATTTGTTATAAATTCAATATGGAACACCACAACCTGCACAATCGATAGTTAGACATTGCAATCCGATAATCGGCGATAAATACGATATATCGATAGTATCGGTTATCGGAAATATCGATATAGAGCCTTGGGCGAGAGTAGAAAATATTGCACATTGATTGATACCGACAAACAACATATTGAAATTGATTGATACATGCCAAGGTACCGTATCGGTTCCCAAAACGCGTATCGATAGTTTTCGATATAATGAAGTTTGTTGTCGACAAATACCGATAACACTGCAAAACTTGTCGACATATATGAATAACACCATTATTGTTGTCGACAGATACCGATAACTACACGAAAGTTGTCGACAGATACCGACAAGAAACGAAAACTTGTCGACAAATATTGATATTCTGATTTTTCCCGATATATCGATATATCGGGGATATCGACAGCAAGTGATAAATTTGTCCAAATATGACCCTTACGCCGTTAATGTCGTACGGGTTAGTCTGTGTTCGCTTGACTGGGCCTGATCCTTGTGCGACCAGAACCGTGCTTGTAGAGCCCCTGCAGGATTTCCGATCACGACCCATCCAGAATTTTCAAATCACGATCGACAAGCCTACTTTTCAAATTCCGAGAAATGAGAGCTCACACGAATACCGTGTCACAGTTCAATATTATGTCACGAATACTCCTTGATCGATACGGTTGAGCAAATGCAAGCCCTAAACACCCCCCAATTTGGGACCGATATGGCAATTGATGAATGTGCATCATGAATGAACGCCACGGATGAAATACTCGTAAGAAAAGCGCGCAAGATCGATCGCCCCGTGGGTGTTTCAAAGTCAACGCCAAGGCATGCATCCATCCACCGCCAGCCGCCACACGAGCCACTGTGCGGGATGCGCACGATCCGACATCCGAGATATCGATATTTCCGATATCGTCAACTGTTATCGATATCCGTGTCCACAAAATGTTGTCAACAGATACCGATAACACTGCAAAACTTGTCGACAGATATGAATAACACCGTTATTGTTGTCGACAGCTACCGATAACTACACGAAAGTTGTCGACAACGATTGATATTCCGATATCGCAAAAAAAGTTGTCGACAGATACCGATATCTCCGATATGTCGATATATCGGATATCGGAGATATCGATACGGTGCCTTGATACATGCAGTACATATCGAAATTGATCGATATCTGGTAATGAAATATCGAAATCGATCGATATAAACACGTCGGATAAAGTAAATATCGATATTGATCAATAACGGAGAAGCAAACATCGATATTAATCGATACCACTTTTGTACATATCGAAATATATCAATACCGAAAAAAAACCTCGATACCACTCCTTGCTCCAGCTTCCCCACCGACGGTAAGCGTGTCCTGCTTGAGTTTGCCCGCCGCATGATCCCGGCGGGTGACCCCTTTCAGGGACAGGCAGCCATGTTGGGCATTCGTATCTCTGCGGGCGTGGACCCCCACGACGCGATCGGGGATTTCAACGCCGCGCTGAAGGCTGCGAGGACGAGGGCCACGCTCCTGGACAAAGACGTCAAGGCCCTCTTCATCAAGGCGCTGGACACCGTCTTCTACCAGCCGGTGGTGTCCCGTCTGCTTCTCCGCGATCAACGGGCCGGTCATGACCTTCTCACCATCCAGCGATGGGTGCGTGAATGCTACGCCGCCCACGTGAAGGCGGGTACCGCCACTGCGTCTGCCCACACAGGTATTCGCATGGGACACATTTCATGGAGAAGGGTGACGGCAGCTCCGGTGATCCGGGTGAGCTCGCCGACTTGCGCACCATGGTCTTGGACTTGAAGAGTCAATTGGCTGCATTTGTAGCCTCCGACCGGTCCGAGCCGTCCCCGCGCGGGTTCACTCCCCGCGCTGACAAGCAGGATCGACGCATGGAGACCAGATTCGCGGCCAACCCGCTTCCCAGGGGCGGTAATTGGTCGCAATCGATCTCCAAGAAGGTGGTCTTCCATCGCAACACCGGGTGCGACCGTCCCCTACTGCCAAAACCAGGTGTGCGCGAAAGGGAAGGCGCGGCATTGGCACCGCGACTGCCCGAACGGAGGCAGAAGCGGGCTCTCGGCTTACGCGTTCGCTGAGGGGGCTGAGAACTCGGTGTTGGCGGCCAAGTTTCAGCATGCTATCGACCACGACGACGCCGTGGAGTTCGATGACGCCCTCTGCATGCTCGCGGGCGGGAGGCCGGGCATCTTCGCCGACCTCTCCGCGTGCTCGTTCTGCGAGGAGAACGGTGAGGCCCTCGTGTCCGCCGTCACCGAGTTCTCGGAGTTGGCACGCACGGCTGGGGCATCGACTTTCAACGTCAACACTTTCACCGCCAACATGCCGGTGGTGTCGGAGCCGGCTAGCGGCTACGCACTCCCCGCCCGCGTCGGTTGAGTCCGACGAGGAGTGGACCGGTCCGCCTAACCCCTTTTGCCCTCCCGTCACCCGCACCTTTGCCGACTTCATTGAGAGCATGGGGATTGCATTGGGGGCGCCCGACGGTCCGCCCGTGAGCATGAACATGCTCTCCGCGATCGAGGCGCCGGAGAGCGTGATGGGCTACGAGCCCGCGGCCTACGCAACGAGCGACGAGGGCGACGAGGATGCCTCGTCTGGGCCGCCGCAGCCGCGGTACGGCTGTGGGAGGGGCATTCCCGGCTTTGGGAGGCCCTTCCGTACCTCGTCTTTGGTGTGTGCGCTTTTCGTGATTTGTGCTGCCGCCGCACCGCACACCGTTTCCGGCGTCGGTGGTGCCGATGCACGCGCATGCACGGCTCCGCCGATCGGTGGTGCTGCGTGGACTGCCTCGGCAGTCCCAACTGCGGAAACTTCACCACCTGCCCCTTTCCGTGGCGTGCTGGGCGACGCAGTGGGTGGTGCAGTGCCGGGTGCTATACCGCCGCGGAGACAGGCACGGTATCGAGAGCTATGGCAGGGATTCCGCTTCTACGGCTTTCTCCCGCTGCCGTCAGAGCTCGTGGATCCTGACTCACCAATTCCCTCTTCGCCGCCGTACTCACCTCCGCCGTACTCGTCCGAGGACGAGGCGCCGAGCTCTGGAGACTCCGCGGCTGAGATCGAGGATTCCTTAATTGCGTCTACGCATGATTTACCACCGGCCGGCCCGGAGGCCGGCAACTACTACACCCTCACGCTGCTCCGAGTTGGCCGGCCAGTTCCGGGGACCTCTAGTGGCTGAAGATTGCTTGCACCGTGCCTGCCTAGAGATTAGCTAGTGATTAGCTTTCTAGATGTGCGGAGGAACTCTCTGAATTTGAGTTGTGTTTAGGGTTTTAGCACGTAACAGCTATATTTGACAATCTTAGCTGTGACCTGGGACCGCCCTGACCAAGAGTACAGGCCCCCAGCTGTGCTACAGTTTCCTCCTGAAGTTGAGTAGGGAGTTTGTTGCTTCGTTTCACTACTAGCTCCGGTCACCACCCTAGGTGGTGTGCTGGATTTGACACTGTGACACCCGAAACTGTCACATGCCACTTCCTATAGTAGGCTGGGTGACCGTCACCAGTAGACGGGAAACACCCGTTAGGTATTTATGTTATCTCCCCTTTTATCGAGTACACTTTAACGTTCTGATATCGTAACCCTCAACTCAGGGTTTATCCCTTTTCAGCGAGATGCATATTACAGCGGAACTGTATATCCGACAGATACGTTGAAGATACGGCGCGGCCGAAGATACGAAGATGCGTATATACGAAGATGCGTAGATACGAAGATGGGAATATATACGGGAAATAGCTAAGCACCGTTCCCGAAAATACGTGGAGCAGGCCGATAACCTCACGAAGAGTGTGATATATATATATATATATAGTTAAGATATATATTCACAGCTTCAGGAAACCGTCAGGAACGGGCAAAACGGCTAAGGCAATTTGATAACACAATTACTTAGGGTTTTGTGTGTGTCGGATTGTCGGTCGGAAAGCACGTGACAGACTGCAAGTGCCACTCGCAGTGAGGGGTGACACAGAAAGGGGGTTGACTGTCAGTGACACAAAGTCACCCCCTTCATGAGATACCCAAAATTTGGGGATATTTTTAAAAGTTTTTTTTAGCATATAGCTTTTGCAGATGTTACTACTGCCGCTTATAGGAGCTTCCGAGGATTGATAGCGGGGAGGCGGTGACACTGCTCAAGGACTTGAGGGGGGATGGGAGGGGGGCGCCGATCCTATCCTTTACATGCGAGCTGCGAATGCACGCGCTCTAGGGGGTGGGGGGAACGGTACGCCTTCCTCGACTCGTTATAACCCCAACCGCATCTCACGACCCCCCTCAGTGGTGTGGCGGGATCATATCGGGGGTGTGATCAAGACCGGTATCGGTGGGTCTTTTGGTTATCGAGTATAAACAAGGTTGTCAATCAGATAATAATCAGACTGATAAGCAGACTGATCGTTCCGATATGATATGATACCTCTGATACCTCTGATTCGTCTGATCGTGGGAGGCACGGGAACACATGGGTGCCTGAAGGGACTGTTTTGGGGACATTTTAGACAAATTTTACCCATATTGAAACGTCACATTGGATATTTTACATCGGCATAGTAAATAGTATTTCTCGGCCTGACGTTTGCATCGATTTTTCATGAGAAAACAACAAACCGTAGGGCCAACACCGCAATCCGCATATCCTGTTATCATATCAAGGGTGTTATGATTTACGAGGCTCTATTGGAGCCACATATATGGTATATCGCATGCTTTTTCGCTCTCTACAATTCGGCGCATGCTAACTATCCAATTCATCGATAAAATAATAATAATACTAAAACATTTACGCTAGCAAAGGGGACAAAGTCCTGAGAGTGCAGTATCCCTGCAAAGCAGGCTAGTGAAAACACCAGGGGCTACTCCCTCTGCTACAGCGCGCCCACAAAAAGGGGCTCAGCCCGCTTGTCAGCGGGGTGACATCTAGAGAAAAAGCAAAGTGCTAAAAAAAACTCTAGAAGATGGAGAAGCAGCCATGGCCGGGTGAGTGGAGGGGTGGCTGATTCTGAGTGGTGGGGAAGGAAGTCGAAGAATTCAGGGGTTTTTTGGAGACGTTGAGAAAGGTGGTCAGGGTTGGCGGGG
>LGRX02019958.1:0-18933 GCA_001247695.2 Cymbomonas tetramitiformis | reverse complement strand
ACCACCGAACCCCTGATAGGTGTAACCACCCGGAAATGATACCCATACTGGGACATCCAGCTTAGCATTCATAAAGGCCTGGGAGACATCGAAGTGACTCATTTTCAGACTGAAGATGCTGCCGAAGATGAAGGCCAGTCTGAAGGCATAAAGCTGAGGTGTGGTACAGGTGGTCTCCCACGGAAGGTAGCCGTATGTCTGCTTACCATTGGCACACAGTCTGGTTTTGAAGATCTGCCGTGTGCCAGATGGTGCTGAGGGGTCTGGTTTGAAGGGTCTGGAGAACACAAAGAGAGTGGTCAGGCCTTTGGTACCCGAGGGAAGGTGTCCCGGGACCATTTTATTGTCGGCGGCCAGACCAGCCACTTCGGCATCCATAGCCTCCTGCCACTGAACTGCTTCTGGGGTGGAAAGTGCCTGCTTGACACCATGGACTGGTTTGAGCTGGGGTGCAGAAATATTGAACATGTGCACCACCAACTCTCTGGGTCCTGATCTGATGAAGCTGTCAGCTGAGGTGTACTGCTGTGGAATGTACTCGGGGCGGACATCTCTGCTGGGATCATCGGAGAAGGGAAGGAAGGCGGCAGCATGGGTGGACGGAAAGGTGACGAGGGTAGCAGGAAGGTCCATATGCCAACCATAGGTAGACTCGGGAGTAGGCTCAAATATTACACCATAAGGTGTGCTGCTGCCTCTGTCGGTGGAGATGATGACAGCGCCATATGATGGGTGCCTGCGGCTCTCTCGGGCTCTGACAACTGTCCAGATCGGATAGTGCTCATTGACCGAGACGGTCTTCCTATAGTGTGCGACATACACCAGCAGGTGTCTGTAGTGTGTACCGTCGGGTGTGGACTTGACATAATGAACCACGTCAGTCCAGGTATTGTCCCTCGACGGAACAGAGAGAAGCACACAGCCGTAAGACTGTCGGTCGGAAGTCCAGTAGTATGAGCTGATCTCAATGATCTGGGCATAGGTACAGTCGAGTGTCTCTGAGAAGGGAGATGGCCTGATAAAGGTAGCATCAGCCTCTCTGTCAGCTGCCATAGTGTCTGGGAATGCTGACATGGATCTGCCCAGGTGCTCATAGGTAGGTATCCAGTGTGGCTTGCCCACAAGATGTACTGTGCCGTCGGAGGTGTCTAGGATCTTGTAGGCATTAGAGCCCATAGAGATACCAACCATGCGGCCTGCCCATGATCTCACAGTAATCTGACTCACTGGACAAAGTAGGACATGGTAAAAGTTGGCAAAATTTAAAATGGCCAGAGCGAGGCTACGATCGACTAGGTCTGTCTCAAATCGACGTTGGATGCCGTCCGGTAAAAGTTGGCAAAATTCAAGCGAGGAGGATAGGAACGTCAGATCTTGCCTAGTCACGATGCCGAGTTAATCGTCGTGTCGAGGGACTTCGTCATGGTTTCACAAACACGAGTTCCCTGAATTTCTGCAATGGTTCGGATCAGGTCACTTTGTCATTTTTGGGACAAAAGATCTGCTTCGCGTTTCAAAGATTCACCTCTCGCAGTCGCAAACGCTGAACGTCATAGTCAGCAGTGCCGTTCGTGAGTTATTAAGTATGGAAATCTAGGTTATCG
The DNA here is from genome assembly GCA_001247695.2 of Cymbomonas tetramitiformis. Taxonomy (NCBI): domain Eukaryota; kingdom Viridiplantae; phylum Chlorophyta; class Pyramimonadophyceae; order Pyramimonadales; family Pyramimonadaceae; genus Cymbomonas; species Cymbomonas tetramitiformis. Next base: position 17,329 of record LGRX02019958.1, on the reverse strand, counting down.
GCTGCCCGCCCCAACTTTGTTGCGCTACTGCAGGCACACCCCCTTGTGATTTTAATCACATTACATGAAATACATTGTTTTTCAACGTTCGTAACGAATACACATGTATTCACAAGGCGAATACCTTTCTTTTGAGCTCTTGATAGACCCCATCCGCAACCACATCAGCTTCGTTTGCAGTCGCCACTGCAAGCTAAGCCGATGCGGTTCAAGATAGGGTCGACTAATTCACGGCAGCCGAGGGGTTTTCATGCGGTTTAGCGCAAGAAACTTACGGGATATATTCGTATCAGTATTATGAATATATCGCGTAAGTTTCAGGTCATACCTTGAAGCATGCTTCAAACAGTCGCATATTGGCATGAGGCGTTTTGGGTTTGGGTTTTGATTTACCCAAAACTGCCTTGCAGAATTGGAGTTGTCGTGCACCCCAACTCACGAAACCTGGCAGATATATTCATAACAATATCATGAATATATCCTGGAAGTTTCAGGTCATACCTTGGAGCATACTTCAAACAGTCGCATATTGGCATGAGGCGTTTTGGGTTTGGGTTTTGATTTACCCAAAACTGCCTTGCAGAATTGGAGTTGTCGTGCACCCCAACTCACGAAACCTGGCAGATATATTCATAACAATATTATGAATATATCCTGGAAGTTTCAGGTCATACCTTGGAGCATACTTCAAACAGTCGCATATTGGCATGAGGCGTTTTGGGTTTGGGTTTTGATTTACCCAAAACTGCCTTGCAGAGTTGGAGTTGTCGTGCACCCCAACTCACGAAACCTGGCAGATATATTCATAACAATATTCATGAATATATCCTGGAAGTTTCAGGTCATACCTTGGAGCATACTTCAAACAGTCGCATATTGGCATGAGGCGTTTTGGGTTTGGGTTTTGATTTACCCAAAACTGCCTTGCAGAATTGGAGTTGTCGTGCACCCCAACTCACGAAACCTGGCAGATATATTCATAACAATATCATGAATATATCCTGGAAGTTTCAGTCATACCTTGGAGCATACTTCAAACAGTCGCATATTGGCATGAGGCGTGGGTTTGGGTTTTGATTTACCCAAAACTGCCTTGCAGAATTGGAGTTGTCGTGCACCCCAACTCACGAAACCTGGCAGATATATTCATAACAATATTATGAATATATCCTGGAAGTTGCAGGGCCTGCCGTCAAGTATGCTTCAAACAGTCGCATCTTGACAAGAGGCGTTTTGGGTTTAGATTTATCCTCTTGTCAAGATGTGACCGTTTCGAGCGTACTCGACGGCATGCCCTGAAACTTACGGGATATATTCATAATATTGATACGAATATATCCCGTAAGTTTCTTGCGCTAAACCGCACGAAAACCCCTCAGCTGCAACGAATTAGTCGACCCTATCTTGAACCGCATCGACTTAGCTTGCAGTCGCGACTGCAAACGAAGCTGATGCGGTTGCGGATGGGGTCGATCAAGAGCTCAAAAGAAAGGTATTCGCCTTATGAGTACATGTATATTCGTTACGAACGTTGAAAAAAATTGCACTTCATGTAATGTGATTAAAATCACAAGGGGGTGTGCCTGCAGTAGCGCAACAAAGTTGGGGCGGGCAGCCGATAACCTAGATTTCCATACTTAATAAGTAACAAACGGCACTCCCCTCGACTGCAATATTTTACCGCTGCGATATTTCCTCTGTTCTTCAGAGCAATTCCGCCCCGTTTCGTGACGTGGCAGTCGTCGTCTGCGAACTGCACTGTGTACACAGCGAAGAAACTTGAATTAAATCTGTAAAATCTCCACCATTGGAAAGTTTTCAATCGTCGGTTATCATCGACGCGCCATTTGGCAGAACGCAAATAAAATGTCCTACTTTGTCCAGTGAGTCAGAAAAGTGTGTGTTCTGAAGTTTTGATGAGATGCCTGGCTGTCTGCTGTTCCTCTGCTGACTGTCCATAACCACATAGCAGTGTGCACCAAATGCACGGAGACGACGGTACTGAAAGTGATGACCTGTCATAGTGTGGATAGGAGTAGTCACCACTTCCTTGTGTGGTGTAATGGACCACAACAAGGCACCATGCTTAGCCGCAAGCGGCCAGTAGCTGAGGTCGAGTCCAGAAGCTGTGAGGATGGACCGGATCATACGGGACAGGATGCCAGTGACATTCTCCGCATAAGGATTGTCCGTATGGACTGTGGGAGAAGAGGTCTGGTGGATAATGCCATGCTGCTGGTAAGCTGCCCGGCATTTGGCATCTGCCATCTCAGGTGCACAATCAGTCCTCAGCACCATCTCAGTGTCTGAGACTGTAGAGGTGGACAGGAATAGCTCATCAATGCCGTAAGAGAGGGATCTGGTATAGGCAATGAATCTCAGGAGACATACATAGTAGTCTGCCTTAGAGGCAACGGTGAACACAAATAGGTATCTGGTGGAGATGTCAATGAAGTGGATACGGTATCTGTGCCCATTGTAGCCACTGGGTGAGATGGGGCCTGTCATGTCTGAGGCCCATTTCCGGGCTGGCTGTTGCTGACTGGTACGGAGGCGGTCTCTGCTCGGGGCTGGTTTTTGTTTGAGGCCCGTCGTAGCACAGACTGCACACCACTGAGAGCAGGTGGTAAGTGAAGCAAGAGCTGCTCTGGAACACTGTGGTCTGCCCAAGTCTACCCCTGGCATGTCATAGAGACGGAGGATACGGGTCTGTCGGGTCATCGAAGCATGCCCGAGAGCATCATGCAGCTCAAGAGGAGGACTGACCCTGATCGGGGTGTGGCGGTCTCGGTAGAGGATGCAGATGGGAAAGGGTGTGCCATCGATGAAGACCCGACCAGGTCCACCGTCAGAACCAGCTGGGGTGAGAGGGTGTGTGGAGGTGTAGGTGTGTCGCTCAAGGTAGCTGAATAACCCCGTAGTACCAGTAGGCCAGATATGTAATACCTCCATAGTACAGGTCTTATGCCAGATCCTGTGGGATGGCATATAGGGAACTATCCAGAAATATACAGTATTATGAGGGTCCAGAGGAAAGTCAGCATTGCCTTTAGTGAAAAGGCGGTCCAGAATAGATATAGTGAATGGCGGATTAGCATAGAAGTAATAACCAGTCAACTGGACGGAGAATATACTGTTCTGACTGTGATAGTGCTGCAGAGCAGGGTGATTATTGCCCTCTCCGACTGGGAGAGAGTCGCCGAACATAGAGACATCAAAGGCTGGTTCCCCCAGCTTGGCCGTAGCCGTAGGAGACCCATGAGTAGTAGCCCAGGCACTGTACTGACTGTTGGACCACATCCAGTCGGATGGGTCCCCTGATCTGTGCCTCTTCTTATTGCCTTGAAAGGCCTGAAAGCTGACATCTGCTGACTCTGGCTCTGCCCAAAGATAGTCTGTGCCATCATCAATGATAGAGTATGTCCGGCCAGAGTCAAGATGGGTATATGTCATACTGATGAAGTCAGGTGATGAGAAACCCTCCCGGAGCATAACTCGGGTTGACAGGAGAGTTTTGGCGCCGTGTTTGAAATGGCAGCCAGGAATGCTATACTCATCAATGTCACCAGTCAGTATGTCTCTGCCGATCAGTCTCAGTGTGCCAGTGCCATCAGTCCGTGAAGCGGGTCCAGTCATGACTGTACTGAAGGATATGGTCCTGCTGGTATCAAGGTCAGTGATCCTGTGTCTGGACCCGGTGATATTGCCGGTTGCACCGGAGTCACAGACAATGCCATCAGTGCCAGAACTGGTGATAGAGTACAGATGTATCATGGGGTCCTGGGAGAAGATGACTGAAGGGGGTGCACAGAATAGTCCGAACCAGGTACACATCTCCAGAGCTGTGTCGCCTACATACTGCATGGCGCTGTAGAGCGGAGTCTGAGCCACAGGGCTGCAGACAGCGGAGATCGGTGTCAGGTGGTGACTAGCCCCAAAGTGAGCCTCGACAAGGAACTCCTCATAGACACTCTGGTAGAGACATGTCAGGACTATGCCAAGGAAGGCTGTCAGGAGCAGAGCTGATACTGCTCTGTACCTCTGGCGCCGCTTCTCAAGCGCCTGAAGGAGACAGATCTGGGCTGAGCTGTCTGGTGGGGAACCGTCGGAGCCACGAGGAGAACCATGGTGGCGGTGCTGACCAGAGTCATACTGCCAATACCAGTCGGAACCAGAGGAATACCCAGAACCATCGCCAGAGGAACACTGCCGGGTGGCAGACCAATCAGGAGTGATACCAGTGCCATTATCAGGTAAGCCACCATCGGATAAACCACCATCCCCAGACCAAACTGACTGGACTGACTGGACTGATTGACTGTACTGACAGACTGCAGTACTGCTTTGCCCACCTCCCATCTCCCCCCCCGGTTGACACAATGTCAATCCGTACCACACTCCCTGAACAGGTGCTGCGGCTGAGAGGGCCTCCGCCGAAGCACTTGCCAGGAAGCAAGTGAACAAGGCGAAGGACATGAATGCACACCGGAAGATAGAGACACCACCTCTACCGACACGCCGTGGCGGTGGAGGTGGTGCCTGTGTGTCAGACATGTGCGTGTCACTAACCAGGTCAGGTGACTCATGGACCGGAGCGGGGACAGGAGGACACTGCTGAAGGAAAGAGTGGGAGAGACTCCCTTCTGTAGGGCGACCTCCGAGATTGATTGAGTTAAAGTTTGGGGCCGTGTCAGTGCCCCCAGTGTGCACCCGGTGCTCACTGGCTGGTGGGGACACTGACACGGCAGAGCCTGCATCAGACAGCAACAAGTCAGGAGGGCCAGGTGGCGGGGGCGTCACCAGAGGGGCTACACCCCTAGCTCCTAGTGAACTCTTTGATGGCAAAAGGTTACCGTGGCAAACGGTAGGGGACCTGTAGTCCTCCTCCCACACCCGCTCCCAGTGAACCTGCTCCAGGGATTTCCCTGGAGCAGACAGGGGGGAAGCAGGCGGGGGCACCGCACTGCTCCGTGACCCCTCCCTCAACAAAGATGCACTGTGAGTGTGGTGTGGGGAAGAGTGCTCGGTGGGTGCCGGTGCCGTGCACATGTCACTGTCCTCACCGTCACCCTGCACCACCGTCATTCCTGCAAACAGAGAGCAAGTCTCTGTAAGTGCAGGGACGGTGTGCGTGTGGTGGACGGGTGGGGACAGTGAGTCACACTGTGCTGCAAACAGTCCAGCAGACACCACCGACGAGTCTGCTCGGTCCTGCGGAGCATGATCCACAAGAGCCGACCCGTGCGGTGTCTGCTGTGTCCGGCCGGAGTGGTACTCCTGCAACAGGCGAGCACCACCGCAGCCGTGGACTGTGGTGAGTGCTGTGACACATCGAGAGGTGCATCGTGCTGTGCAGAGGCAGGTGCAGAAGCAGGGATGTCAGGCAGCAAGTAGGGGGGAGTGGGAAAGGGGTCACAAGCCTTCTGTTCTGTGCCGGTCCGGAACATCCCGAAGTGCACTCTTCCGAGTGACAACGAGACATTCTCGGGTTGAGCACAGAACTTTTGGAATTTGTTTTCAGCATGTTGTTGTAGGCGGTCCCACTCCTGCTGTTGAGCCTCGGAGAGGCCGTCCCAATCCCCATCGTCGTCAGACTCATCGGAGTCCCCGTGCTCCTGACTGGCGGAGTGAGAAGTCTCCTCACCCTCACTGTCAGAGCACGAGTCCTCCTGGTACCCGACAACTGCTGGGGTGCCGTGCAACAGACAGAAGGACTCTAGCGCCTGTTCAGACTCCTCGTAGGCAGTCTGATACTGGGCGGCTAGGATCTCCGTCCGAGCATGCTCCGCAAGCAGCTTCGGGTCGAGGTGGAAAGCATGAGCCGACATCAGCTTCGGGCAGTCGGCAGCCCTGTGCCCCTTTGACCCACAGGTCCAGCATTCCCCTCGGAACTGCTGGGTCTGCCGATCAAAGACGACACGGGACTTGCCCTTGCCCTTGCCTTTGCCGGATCTCTGCTTGCCCTTACCGCCCGTCTTACCACCCTTGCGGGGGAAGACTCCTGCACGGTAACCAGAGCCAACCCCCTTAAATGGGTTAGAGCGACGAGGCGGAATGTACTGACGGGGTGGGGTGCGGTCAGGGACTCCCCTGCGGCCATGTGCACCACGGCTTCCGCCGTGATGCGAACCTGCATCATTGTAGAAGGCAGCAGTTAGTGGGGACTTGAGTTTCGTCCCCGCGTTCCTGTGCACTGCCCGTGTCTCACGGAAACAGGTCAGCAAGGAAAGCGAAGAGTCGGCCTCGAGCTTCTCCTCTGTGTAGGCATCATGCACCGCCTTATAAAAGACGGGACAGATCCTACGGAGAAACAATGCAATCCGTGCCTTCTCGGAGATGGTCACGGTGCACCCAGGACCCAAGTCAGACTCAATGGTGTCCAGAGAAGTCTGGAACACGTCAATGTAGTCCGCTGGGTCCTGGCCAGCCCTCAAGTCAACTCTGTCACCAGCGAATAGGAAGTCCGCAGCGCTGAACTCCTCGTGATCGGGCACAACGTGCCTCACGAGATGAACAAGCGCGATCTTCCCATCCCCTGGGAAGAGCCTGTCAGCCTTGCGCAGGATACGCAAGGCGTCTCCTGCGCAAAGCGACTGGAGCAATTCCAACAGCAGGAGATTCGCCTCCTCCAAACTGTGGTTTTGCAAGTCGAACATCAACGCCATCTTAGGGTGAACGAGTCTGAGCCTGGAATCGAGTTGCTCAACCAGGATGTCCAAAAGCAAACGAGCATTCTTCTCGTTGCTAGTGAATTTCCAGGTCTTTGCAGACTCTCTAGGCTCGACGCATTTCCCTTTGATGACGCTGAGTAATGCATCGAATTCCGCGGGCTTGCGCAACAATTCCCATGCTAGGTTGTTGCAAACTGACAATTCTGACGTGTCCGGAGCATCCGCTGGCGTCGGTGTGCCATTCAAAGCACCGAATTTAAGTTGACGTTTTCTCGCCCCTGGGGGGTGTGTCAGCAAGCGTCTCGGCAGAACCGGCGGTGTGGCGTACGGAGTAGATGACATCTAGATAATCAAAAAGAAAGAACTACAAGCAAGGCAACACTAGCAATCCCTAACAGGATAATAAGCAAGCAAGCAATCAAATTTCACAACAGGAGCACCAAGAGGGTGCCAAAAAGGGAAGGGGGAAGAAAGCCTGTGATGCAAAAACAACACAGTTAGCAGTCAGTGGCGATGGCGTGGAGGAGCTCATCGTTCAGTCCCGCGATTTTTAAGGGTACTCGCGCGAGATTGTCAGGGTCCCTACGGTTGATCAGGCCGTCCCAGGATTTTCCTAACTAATTTAAACGCTGAAACGGAACGTACGATTCCTCTCACTCACCACTACTTGCCTACTTTACTTCCATGATCCCTAGATGGCGCGCCCCCTTGGCGCTTCCCTAAGCGTTTAGCCGACCATAATCGGCTCCTAGCCTTAGGCCGGTGGTGGGGCCAAACCTGCGAGAAGACCCAGTCAGTAAACAGACAGGTCAAACAGGAAGCACTGCAACGCTCAGGGTTTCGCACTCAGAATCTCTCTCAACATACAAAAGATATAAAATATATAGTTCTAGTATGCTGAGTGTGATGCGAAATGAGCTAGTGTGCTCTGTCTCATGTGACAACCGAACTCGATCAGAGGAGATGACAATCAGGTCAGTGAAGTAGTCAGAGGTGTCGAGCCGTATCGGTGATGACAGCGGTCAGGTCGAGTCGGTGATGACAACGGTCATGACGGGTCGGTGATGACAACTCTGATGACTGAGCTCGGACTGAATGTCAACTCCAGCAGTTTGTTTATTATCTCGTGGCTGTATATATCCTGTACCTGCCTTGCTAGGTAGTCACACCCACGGGTGGTGTGCTGGACTTCGGGTTTAGGCTTAGTTATTATGGGCTCCGACTAGCCCCTAGCCTGACCCTGCTTTCGTCTCGTGTCCGTGACATCCTAGCACTGTACTGTACAGTAGTACAGTACAGTAGTACAGTCATTGTTTACTGTCTGGGTTTCCGAGAGCATAAAGCCTCGGCCAGACACTGTTTATGAGATTATCAGTTTGATTCCTAGCGAGCTTAGCCGGACAGCGTATCTGTCTTCCTCGCAAAAGTGGTGCTCGCGCGACGAAGGGTAGCCAAGGTGGTAGGGGTGAAATCTCCGCATCGTTGCAACCGGTGGCATCGAGCTGAACACTTTCTCAAGAACACGCGTAATTTTAATTAGTGTATGCTTTTCGTGATTGAGATGACCTTGCCCCATTTTCGTGCAAAGTTTTGTTATTCATTACGCAATGTACGACTCTTGAAAATATGTGCTAGGGATTCGTACCACGCCGTGCTAGACGACTACCGATAATATGTGATAACAATTCACCGCATCCCGCAGTATACGGCTCTCGAAAAAATGCGTTAGGAAATCGTGGCACGCCGTGCTAGACGACTCCCGAAAATATGTGATAACAATTCACCGCATACCGCAACATACGACTCTCGAAAATATGTGCTAGGAATTCATGGCACGCCGTGCAAGACGCCTCCCGAAATTATGTGATATCGAATCACCGCATTCCGCGATATACGACTCTCTAACATATGTGATAGAAATTCATGGCACGCCGTGATAGACGACTACCGAAAGTAGGTGCATATGTAAGATATGTATGAACAAAAAAAGCGAAAGTAACGAGTTTGTGTGTGGGGCGCCCCACGGGGCGCAGTATTTTCATAAAGGTTTGAACCCCAGGGGGGCGGTTGTGGGGGGGCGGAGCCCCCCCAGTGGGCGCAGTTTAAAAGAAAAGGTTCAGGGGGGTGTGGGGCGGAGCCCCACTGGGCGCAGTCCAAAAAAGTGTAGTTACGGGGGTGTGGGGGCGGAGCCCCCCACTGGGCGCAGTCTTAAAAAACTTTTCCGTATTGATACAGGAGAGGAGACGGGAGGGTCCAACGCAACGCGCCTTCATATTCAAGCAATCTGATCTCAGATCATTACAGTGACACAGTAGTCACGTGAGCAATCGAATGTTCATATCTGATATCACTCGAACTCAATGTTCATATCACTCGAAGGCACCGAGTTTTCCGTGCCGTATTATCGGTGAATTTTAGTGAACTTCACCGGATAGCAGTGACTAACACTTGCGAAACACAACACGCAAAGCTTCGTTTAACTTACACTCGACTCGGATGGATAGCGCCCTGGCAACTTAGGCAATGTACTCTCTCTCTTATCTACATTCCGGGCTTTAGAGCATCAGCGGAAGCGAAATTACCGAATATATATACCAAGTGTCAAACAGATAATGTGGATTTTGCTAGTCTCTTGATATATGGTTAGAAACTGCGACATGCGCCCGAATGAATAGTGACCATATCATGGGTTGGCGCTGCGCACTTTGCTCGTTGGATAATGGAACCATGTCGCAGGACGCGCCGGCTTGTGCTAAGGGAAGTCACCGATTCTGTGATATGTGTTACGTCTCCTGTGGTCGCTCTGCCCTGTGTCAGCCTCTGCGCTGTCCCATGTGCCGTCTTGTTGAGAAGCAGCCGGAGAAAAAGTTTCGACACTTGCAACGAGCGGCAGGGCAGCGCAAGCTGGGCACTGGCGGAGTACGTCAGCTCTTGCTGCAGGAGAGCTTTGACGATGATGAACGAGTGGAAATGGCGACCGCGCTGGTTTGGCATCAGAATGAGCAACAGCGCACGCGGTGGTCTGAACGAGAAAGTCATAAGGGTGAAAGGTGTACTGACAGGTCTGGTGAGCTCACGTTTTGCGCAGAGATAATCTCTTGCTTGCTCTCAAGAATACTGTAATCATACTAAGCCTCACACTCTCCTAACGAGCTGCTGCGATATCTTACTTACCCTTCGACGCTCCGCACGATCTCTGATCGTCGGGCCACCGCTTAGCTTACAGCTCGCGTGCATGCTCTAAGCACCTGCTAATGCATCGCAAAGTCGTTTCGGAGAAGTGCAGCAGGATTAATTCTCAATGGGATTTTGCGTTTGGCAGAGCCTTGGGAGATAGGGGCAGCTTTACGGCGGCTGGAAAAGTTGCTTCCGAGCGAGAGCGAGCTGCCGGCCGGACTTCAGGAGGACCTGGCTGTTGTGAGCAACAGCAGCGCGCTACTAGGTGTTGCTGCCTCTATGCTCCTGCTATCTCCTGTAATATGTTCGATCGCGCGACATCTGCGCCGAGGCTCGTTGCACAAAGTCGAGCTGTAACTTACTGTACAAATTTGTTCCACTCCCTCCACGTGACCGCTTGCTCTTCCCCGCTTCTATTCTCTGCCCCCCCTCTGCGAGGAGTTTCCCGCACTGGGCACTGAGCTGCTTCGAGGAAACTGCTCGCCAGGCAGCCAGCTGGGGCCGCGCATTGATGGGCATCGATGCGTGGCGCGTTTCAACGAGTTCCGGCGCGCGGGATCTATGCACTCACAAGACGTAGGCAGCACCACTACCATCCACGTTTGCAGCGAGCTTGTTTCTCGAGAATATCTCTCAGCAGGGCCTTCCGATGACAGCTTTCGAGCCCTAGACACAACTCCGCTGACGCTGTGGTTGCCGCCACTGAGCTGGGGCCACGCGAGTTTCTACTCGAGGTACCCAGCTGTTCCCTCCCCGCAGCGACACATGCCTTGGGTGAAATGTAAGAACTCGGTGTTCACAACATATTCACTTCGAATCAGCTTCTGACCTAAGGTTTGGGCACCGTCTGAAAACGATTTTGATCCCTGAAAAGGATTGGGGCTTCCCCAAGTCAGGGTCTGCCTTCGGACGGGACCGGTTGCATATTGAGGTGATAAGCCTGCTCTCCCAGGTATGCACGGCTCCTGTTGGATGCGGAAACAGACGGCTTGGACCTCACTCTACAGGCACGCCGACGCATCGTGCTTCTCCGTTATATGACCGATGTAGCGCACTCCAAGTATCTGGCATCTGCCAAGAGGGGGACCACCGGTTTCCGATTTGTGATGTTCACACTTGGCCTGCAGCAACCGCCCACACTGTTCGGATTTGAGGACGATCCCCGGAACCTCAACGATCCCCACGGAGGGCACTACTTCAACCCGAGGCACGAGCAAGTTCCAACGTATGACTTTAAGTGGGAGCGCTTGCAGCTACAGAACTTCGCCACGCAGAAGCGTGTGCGCCTCATCTCCTGTCGGCAGGGCACTTTTGAGGCTGTTGTGGAAAGCCAGCCACACGTCAGTTCCGGCGGAAATGTAGGGGAAGACGAGGAGGAGGAGGAGGAGGAGGGAGCCCTCGGGGACCTATTCTCCTGAGCAAGATGTTCAAATATGCAACAACCCCAAGCTGACCAGTGTGGCTTGGCCGTTACACGGCTGCCGAGGTCCGGACATTGTGTGATCGGAGTTCCAGTAGCGGCGCCATGCCAACCCTGTTTCTGGCAGATTAGGGCATTCCTTATTAACAATACATAACCACTGGATTGAATTGAACATTCTCGTTGCTTGTGGTTGCTGCAAGCGTCAGGTATCGATATCCTTGGAGTGCACCCGTCGTCGGTATCGTCATCCTTGGCCATTGGTGTTATTACTGCTGACAGGGAACGTGTCTAAAGTCATTTGGCATATCCTCGTGACCTGTCACTGTGTCGATGGCAGTAATTCATAAGGACCTCCACTGTATGGCACACGTCGTGCATATCCAATAAGGCGGACCTCCAGATTAACTGTTCAGCAACAAACGTGGAAATCGACACGGCCATTTTGTTTCCCCATCCATGTACAAATAACATATTAGATTTCACCAGGAGAAACCTGGCCTGTGCCGATGCACTCAATCAATTGGCCTGACACCTCAAACTAGCACTTGCTTGGGCGCAACAGAAAGATTGTACAACATTATTATCACATGTGAGCGATTTGATTGCAAAGCACATCTGAACCACGAAGCGTCACACAACCTTCCGCGCCAGGCCAAATCGACATATGGGATCGCGTCACCAGCAGAACATGTATCGCAATATCATTATCCCTAAATGGTTACACGATATGCATCGCGCGAGAGAGAGAGAACGCGCTTACCCCGTGACCCGGGTGTCGGCACCCGGCAGTGAGTCGAGCGTATGGGCCATGGCGTCATCCAGTTTTTGTTTCTTTGATTGTGTGCATGGGGTATCTTGGCACGGCCTCACCCATGTCCCACATGCATATTTGAACCAATAGCACTATAGTGGGCTGCCTTTGCTGCTTAATTCGGTGGGGGGGCTGCATGAATGCCTTCGTGTGTATTATTTATTAAAAAAACGGTTCTTGATATGCAGAGAGCACCGTATCTAGCCACAGGGAAAACACGCCGATCGATTCATATGTTACCGCAACAGTACGTACTAAGAATGTAAAAACCATTAACAGACTGAATGAGTAGAACCAGCCACTGTATGGCACTCCTGTTTGTACATTAATGACTTTAACTACCGAGTTAGGCGACAACACAGTTTTGCGCGCCCAGGTTCAGCGGTTGATCGGCCAAATAAATCAAGCATCGTCGTATCCAAACTTTAATCTGATATCGTATTTTAACATCCATCGACAAGACTTGTTTTTTTGCATATAATCGGCACGTTACATAAATATCTTATGCGGATTTTATCCGGTACTTTACATCTTTTAAATATAAACTCTGGCCCACTACTACCGTGTACATCCTAATTGGCGTGCGGATTGTACCAGGCTTGACGCTATCCTAGAACGTTCACAATAACATTTGGGGGTTTTGTTTATTGTTACCATGTTCTTGACGACTCAGGTGGAATTGTTGATGCATTGCATCGATTCTGAATCGGCGTTTGATTTTGTTAACGGATAGGGACCATTTCAAAACCACAACTCTAGAAGTTTTCAAGCGCCTGGCCTAACAGGAAAACTTGGCGCCAAAACCATTTGAGAAGCGCCTCACGTTCTCTGCAAGAAGGTTTATAAGAAAAAACCGATCCCATGTTTTGTGATTGACTATATGGAGTCAAGATATTGACTGCTACATGGTAGAGCATATCACATTCGTCACGCATATACCACGCCATGACCCCCCCTCCCCTCCCGCTACGTTCATGGGTACGATTTCTAACATTTCGATATTTTCTAATTGCATATAACTACGCTTAAGTCCGGCAACTTTGTCCGCCGCGCACCATTAGAGAATCGCAAATCTACCCGAAATTGCACGCAACCTCGAATCGACCCGATATATGCACAAATGTGCACTCAAACTGATAGAAGTCATGCACCAACCCGATAACTCGAGCAGTTATATGCGATTGAAAATGGTAGAAAAATGATGATAGTAAAAATCCGAATTGAAAATATTTGAGTAACAGCCCCATACCATACACATGTATATTCGAGTGGTTTTCCAAATACGTTGTAATATTGATCCTATCGAACAATGCAGACTAGACCCTAGCTCTAGCTAGGACATGGTCATCAATGAACTGAAAACGGGATGGAGCGTAGCTTTCGAAATTCGGATCCAATATCGACCTTGTCATGGTTCCGGGAATAATGTAATCTCAAAAGAGATATTGATGCATGGTTGTATTTACCGGAAACTCCGTTCATCATACATGCATGCGACTATACATACAAATTTTGTGTCTTTGAATACTTCCTGACGAGGGACCGAGCGAAGTATACATTTTACCTATTTCTATGGCTCTCTATCCTTTACTCTCATAAGCAAATACCCAGAGATACTACTGGCAAGCCCCTCATAAGGAGGTATGCATCACAACGTTTACAGTCTTGAGCCAAATGCGCCATCATCACTTCTGAGAGTCTCCACATCAGCCATTAGACATGTCCTCAATAGCTCTTTCTTCTACGTTCTTCTTACAGTCAAAACTAACAAGTTTCGCCATCGAAGAAGCGGGGCTCTTTGTTTTTGGCCATCCCTGCCTGCTCGATGTTAATCATGAATTCCAGCGCGCAACAAAGCCAAATATAGTTCATGATGTATTCGCTGCCAAAACGGAGGGCTGTAGCAAAAGTGTGTACAATCACAAAAACTCCTGTGGGGCAACATATCCACTCCCGTGTAGCCCCACCCTTGCCTCACCGAGGGTTCTCGCTCGACTTGCTGGTGAGCAGCGCCTAACAATATTGTCAGCTGACTCCTTTCTATGCGCAAGGTCATCCAGTGGAGATTTCAAGAAAGACGCTGCGAAAAGACACTTTGCGCGTCATGAGGATTGTGAAGGGCGCCATCAGAGTGGGGCGGATGCACCCTTATCCACTACCAAGCAGACATGTAAAGCCTTGGATATTCATCGCTATAAGGATTCCACTTGGTGGTCACGAGGCAAAATTCCACATGGCACTGTGCCGAATCAAAGCATCGAGGCAGGCACAACAAACCAATCCATCGGTTGTTTGCCTTGCCAAACTCATTTTGCCCGCTTCTTCCGAATCACATGTTCCAGCATCCGTCATCTGAGAGCGCCATCTCTTCCTTGGACGGGTCGCATGTTCCAGCATCCGTCATCTGTGAGCGCCATCTCTTCCTTGGACGGATCGCATCCAGCATCATCTGAGAGCGCCATCTTCTTCCTTGGACGGATCACATGTTCCAGCATCCGTCATCTGAGAGCGCCATCTCTTCCTTGGACGGATCACATGTTCCAGCATCCGTCATCTGAGAGCGCCATCTCTTCCTTGGACGGATCACATGTTCCAGCATCCATCATCTGAGAGCGCCATCTCTTCCTCGGACGGATCACATGTTCCAGCATCCGTCATCTGAGAGCGCCATCTCTTCCTTGGACGGATCGCATGTTCCAGCATCCGTCATCTGAGAGCGCCATCTCTTCCTGGGACGGATCGCATGTTCCAGCATCCGTCATCTTCCGGAAGGAGCTGGTCGATGCGAGGCTTGCTCTATGCACGAATGCCAGCCACCCCGCAAAGCACTCAGATCTTGTCGGCGAGCATCTCGCGAGCAGCAATATGAAAGGCACGGGCCCTGCCCAGTGCGCAGCACACCCGAATGGGGCTGGGGAGGGGCGCCGCACCGTGACCCTTGCTCTAAGTCGCTCATGGTGGATTCGAGGTGGACGTTGAAACGCGGAGCCGTGAGACTGAAGAAGGGTACGATGGCGATGTTCGAGCGGTTCTCAAATATCAGCCGTGCGATCGAGTTCCGGCTGTTGGGGTCTCGGGTGTGACTTGAGGGATCGATTGGGACACAAACGCACTCGCTGTTGTGGTCCCTGCGTGTCAAAGCCCACCATTCTCATGACCACTACCTGGGTCTTCTTGCGAAGAGAATAGATCCGATGAGTGATGACCGTCCGATGAGTGATGACCGTTGGCTGATGACTGGCCGCCATGATAATGCTCTTGTCGCAGAAATAGCACGGCCGATGAGCTATGGCCAATGGGTGTCATCCAGATCTACTTGTGAGAGAAAGAGAATGAGAATGCGAATGAGAAGAACGGAGCCACATGTAGAATCGCGCGACTAGGTGAAGCGAGCGCGCCATGCTCCTCGTCCATGAGAGCACTACACAGCACGGCGGCTAACCTCAGGTGGGAAAGCATGTTCATCAGCAAGCAGCCCGTGAAAGCGCAAGCAGCCCGTGAAAGCGCGAGCAGCCCGTGAAAGCGCAAACAGCCCGTGAAAGCGCTAAAGCAGCCCGTGAAAGCGCAAGCAGCCGTGAAAGCGCAAGCAGCCCGTGGAAAGCGTTAAGCAGCCTCGTGAAAGCGCAAGCAGCCTCGTGAAAGCGCAAGCAGCCCGTGAAAGCGCAGCAGCCCGTGAAAGCGCAAGTAGCCTGTGAAAGCGCAGCAGCCCGTGAAAGCGCAAGCAGCCCGTGAAAGCGCAAGCAGCCCTCGGCGAGTTCATCCACAAAAGGTGTGCTGGATGGCATACACGAGGCATTAGAAATATACCCACGAGCTCCAACACACGATCAGCGGATCTAACTCCGTTTGCTCACCACAACACTCGCACAAGGTCTTGCATATCCCGAAAATGCACATCGACGGCATCTCGTAGTTCATGGCCAGGGGATCATCTACTATGCGCTGCCGTGCATGCAGTCACCAGGGCATGCTGACGTTCAGCGGCGGATGTAATCTAATGCATCTTTCAGCAATAGGCATGCCGTGAGGGTCAGGCAGAGGATAAGCTGCGTGCATCGCCCTGCATACAAGAGAGTGAGGCAAGGGCACACCTGAGTCTGTCAGAGGCGTCATAATCGCCGTTCGAGAGCGTCCCTGTCAAATAGTGCGCTCACCCGTCCCGAGCTATCGTGCCATACTGTCCCTCCGTCAAGGGAGGACTCCGAGGCAAAGGACCCGACAGAGGGCAGTGGCACATCGAGTCATCGGAGCGAGGCGGAGCCCAGGATGCCACGCCGGTCATAAGCGCCACTGTCCTAGCCCTCAAGTCTACTTGTGACACTCGAACACTTCACCAGGCGAAGAGTTCCTGCTCCTCTGGTCGCAATACCCAGCAGATCGGCCATTGTCGTGGGCGTGCCCTTGCCACCTTCACTACTCGGGAGAGTGAAGAAAAAGACGGAAAGGTGAACAAGGGTGCGGGTGGGACCCCCGGGGCAAGAACCCCCTCCCCCCTCCCCCCCCTTGAAGGAGAAAAGCGAGTACCCATGAAGTGTTGGGCCGAAGTCTCTCGGAAAAGCGCAAATCGCTGCGTGGGGTCGCCAGCGATCCAGGCATCCAGCTGGCCCGCCATCCTCGTCATCTCAGAGCGGTACTCATCCATGTCATGGTAGTGCAGCCCGAAGTTCACTACGAGCACATCCACGTTGTTCAAGATCGGCTGGACACCCCAATCCCATGGCATCCACGCCCTTCGAGATCCAGCTGGACACCCCGATCCAATCGCATCCAGACAGGTCAAGATCAGCTGGACAACCCAATCCCATGACATCCGCGCCCTTCCAGATCCAGCTGGACACCCCGATCCCATGTCATCCACACCCTTCCAGATCCAGCTGGACACCCTGATCCCATGGCATCCAGACAGGTCAAGATCAGTTGCACTCTCGACCCCGTCCCACGCTCTCTTCCAGATCCAGCTGACACCCCGATCCCATGTCATCCACACCCTTCGAGATGCAGCTGGACACCCCTGATCCCATGGCATCCAGACAGGTCAAGATCAGTTGACACCCCGATCTCATGGCATCCTCGCGCCCTTCCAGATCCAGCTGGACATCCCCGATCCCATGGCATCCGCGCCTTCGAGATCCAGCTGGGCACCCCTAACTAATGGCATCCACGCCCTTCCAACCAGCTGGACACCCCGATCCCATGGCATCCGCGTCTAAATCCAGCTGGAGTCGACTCCCCGATCCAATGGCATCC
>LGRX02019952.1:0-26928 GCA_001247695.2 Cymbomonas tetramitiformis | reverse complement strand
ACAAACCCCTTCCTATTCATACCCTCCACTTGTCGGAGTAGCGCCTAGCCTGATACTCTCTCACGCCTTGCATATACATATATACGTGTGTGTGGGTGTTGCTTATCTTGGTGTTTGTGAGAGCCAGCCTACAGCCCTACACCCACCTTCCAGTCACAGGCACCTACACCCCCCTTCCATAGCATACCCTCCACTTGTCGGAGCAGCGCCTAGCCTCATACTCTCTCACGCCTTGCATATACATATATACGTGTGTGTGGGTGTTGCTTATTTGTGTGTTTGTGAGAGCCAGCCTATAGCCCTACACCCACCTTCCACTCATTGGCCCCTACAAACCCCTTCCTATTCATACCCTCCACTTGTCGGAGTAGCGCCTAGCCTGATACTCTCTCACGCCTTGCATATACATATATACGTGTGTGTGGGTGTTGCTTATCTTTGTGTTTGTGAGAGCCAGCCTACAGCCCTACACCCACCTTCCAGTCACAGGCACCTACACCCCCCTTCCAAAGCATACCCTCCACTTGTGGGAGCAACGCCTAGCCTCATACTCTCTCACGCCTTGCATATACATATATGCGTGTGTGTGGGTGTTGCTTATTTGTGTGTTTGTGAGAGCTCGCCTACAACCCTACACCCACCTTCCACTCACTGACCCCTACACCCCCCTTCCAAAGCATACCCTCCACTTGTCGGAGCAGCGCCTAGCCTTGTACTCTCTCACGCCTTGCATATACATATATACGCGTGTGTGTGTGTGTGTTGCGTATTTGTGTGTTTGTGAGAGATAGCCTACAACCCTACACCCACCTTCCAGCCTATAGCCCTACACCCACCTTCCACTCACAGGCCCCTACACCCCCCTTCCTAAGCATACCCTCCACTTGTCGGAGTAGCGCCTAGCCTGATACTCTCTCACGCCTTGCATATACATATATGCGTGTGTGTGGGTGTTGCTTATCTTTGTGTTTGTGAGAGCCAGCCTACAGCCCTACACCCACCTTCCAGTCACAGGCCCCTACACCCCCCTTTCATAGCATACCCTCCACTTGTGGGAGCAGCGCCTAGCCTCATACTCTCTCACGCCTTGCGTATACATATATACGTGTGTGTGGGTGTTGCTTATTTGTGTGTTTGTGAGAGCTAGCCTACAACCCTACACCCACCTTCCACTCACTGACCCCTACACCCCCCTTCCAAAGCATACCCTCCACTTGTCGGAGCAGCGCCTAGCCTTGTACTCTCTCACGCCTTGCATATACATATATACGTGTTTGTGTGTGGCTTATCTTTGTGTTTGCGAGAGCTACTTACTTGTGGGAGTAGCACTTGAGTCTATATTAGCTTGCACCTAACATGTACAAAGCCAAGTGTATGGGGAGTGTGCTCACATTGAAATTGGGGTGCATACCATGATCAGGACGTGAGCCCGCAGTACCGGCTTGGAAGAAATACGCTCTATACCACCGGGGCGGTGACACAAAACGGGCGGCCAAAAGGGCACATAGACAAAAATGTGGTGTTTTCGCCGACACTAGTGACAAATTTTGCGCTCCCTGCCAAAAACACCGAAACACTATCGGAAGAAGCTCTACGAGGTAAACCTTATCTTCGATGTGTTGTGCTGGAAACGTGCTATTGATCACACGTGCATCTCCCTTGAATACTATCGAGGGCTACTAATATTGGTGTGTTTCCTTTCAGATTTCCGTGGAGTGTACATATGCCCTAGTACAGGGGTGTGTGTACGCCTTCGGCACGGGGCTTTTCTTCTCCACCAAGGCTCCGACGATGACATCGGTTATCATGGTGGAGGACTTCGATGTGGAAGTGCTGGAGAACACGAGGTGCTTCGGTTTATGATCGGGCTCTACTTGAAAGACCTTTGAATAACAAGTTGCCTACTTCACCTATTATATCGTAGGCTTCTTACTTTATGCGTGCGTAAAGGGTACTGCATGGTATATACATATTTGGGTACTCAAGACGATTCCATGTATGTGATAGTTGTGTGTGTAATAGTACTAGTTTGCTTCATTTACTTGATATACAAAATATGTTTGTACTAGCATGTTTCTATCACCAATTTCTAAGTACAACGAAGTTGTTTTGTGGCCCTTCGAACCGAGGAATGACGATGACTTCTTCGTGCATACACGCACTTAGTGGTACGCACTCATATATTTCGTCGATGGTCCGAGTACGGCAGGGAGCCAGCTTGTGCTTCCATTTAAGCAAAATGCTCTTGCTTGCAATCGATAATCCCATAGTTTCATAGAGGCGCCCAAAGAGTGCATACTTAGTAGAGAAATCACCACTGTCCATATAAGAAAAGACAACCCTTACTTGCATATACATTTCACCCTCACGAGCGTTGACCTTGACATTGTCGAACACCCCCGTATGGCCATTGAATGTCGCTGAGGCACGCACCCGTGTAGCTTCTGCGCCCATGCCATGATGAGTGGGCAACGCAAAAGCTTTGTGAAAGAATGTACGTTGCCTGTGGGTATGAGGAAGGGTACACCTCGTAGAGTGGACTGCAAAAGATCCCATAGGATACCCTCCAAGCATCGACCGGAATGCTTGCTCGAAGTATTTGAGCTCTGGCTGGCTTGATAGAAGTTTTGCTTCACGTTGAGATCCTAGATGTGGGTTTAAGAACCCACAATACAGGACAAGCTCATATATTCGTGCTGCACTTCACAATTTTGGGTTTTGACAGCACGCTGTACAACCCCCGTGTCAGTTTTCCTACGTTTAGCAGGAGGAGATGTACCACAAAGCGCCAAGCCTGAATGAGCTCTACAGTTATTGAGGAGCTGTCGAGTGAAATCACTCGGCCGGTGATTTGTAAGATGCTTCCCCCTCTTCACGTCCTTATGAGTCCTCTCCCCTCCACTAGTAGATAAAAGCCGTATAGGCCCCACACGGCGAATCCACTCCTCATAGTATCGCATATTCCAAAACTTTGGGAAGCTCCAGGTAGAACCATTTGTGGCCCTCGTTGGGAACACCTTGATAATGATTTCTTGGGCATATATCCTAGCAGCTCTAAGCTTGATAACACTTGCTTCAGTATGGAATAGGCTGTCACGGATTTCGCGCCACTCGTTATATGCTGTGAAAACCAAGATTCGACTATCATCTTCATATATCCCTTCTAGGACATACGGCATGATGGATACCAGGGCTCCTCGTTCGTGGGCTGATATATTCCCTGCCCCCACCTGTTTCATACAACAGGCACCTAATAAGCTTCATGTACAATTGGAACAAATCACTTGGAGATGAAAGTGAAACTACTATTTTCACCTTGGACACGTTCGAAGGTAATTTCACTCCACTGAGTTTACCAAGTTGTCTTACACGGGTGTTGATGATCGCCACTTTGCTCTTATGTCGTCGTCCAAAGGTGACTTTCAAATCGTATAGGAGAACTTGCAGTAGCTCTAAGCCCACCCCAGAGTAATCTTGGTGAAGCACGTCAGCTACACTGATGCATTGCAAGGAGTCCACCCACCGTAAACCACGAAACGCACTTCGAAGTGGCCAAGTTTCCTGGCGCTTGCATATTTCGATGCAGGCTGCGTGTGTGCCACCGTTGGCAAGAACTTGTGCACCCTCGTCGGCGCAGGCGTTGAGGGTGGAGGAGTTTCGGATTGGAAGCGAAGTGGGGTCCTCTCGGAAACGTGTGGGCACCTCTAAACGCTTTATGCTAGTATATATATCCCTGCCGTGCGACACATTGGCAAGGACCCATGCTTCCATTAGATCAACACTGACGAAAGCGAGCCACGGAAAGCACCGCCTCATAAAGGGGTAACCAGTCGGCTGACAATAAAACCCTGTGTACTGAACATACTTTAAGGGTCGTAGTATTATGTCGAGACACTCATGAAGGATCTCTCGTTTGCGCAGTCGAAACTTATAGGTTCCCTCGACGAGGCCGTGCTCTGGCCGTTCTTGCAATTGTGGGAGTAAGGAGGCCAAAATGTGTGCCCACCCTTGGTCATATTGTCTTAGCTTTAGGCCAGGTGCTTTCAAAACGATAGAGTGAAAACTCGATTTCCCCAGTGCAATAACGGAGCCATCAGAGAATAAGGAGTAAGGAATACACAACTCCTGTGGAGATAAATGCTTGTATACTTCTTGAAGTTCAAGGCCATGTTGTAAGGAGCTATATAAGCGGTTCCCGTCAGCATCATATGCCACAATAGACTCTAGATCACACTCATAAATTTGAGGTTTGGTGACAAGTTGTTGTAAACACGCCAACGGATCTTCCACGTGCCAGCACAGCAGGTCCTGGTGATCATCTCGCCTAGCGATATTGGTCGACTTATAGTTGACACCCGTCGATGCTAGTAAGTGTCGAGTGAGCTCGTGCGCTGTACGAAACCGGATGTGCGACTTCTCACTATCGACATCTTCGTGGTATACTTTAAGTAGATCGTCACCTTCCTCTGCAACAAAAAGGGTTCTGTATCAATAAGAGACATCCGATATTATAAGGGGGGGGGGGGTGAAGCGATATCGAATGATCGTCACCTGCAGAAAGTTTCAGTATCGCCTTCGCGTATATGGATTCTTGTTGGCTGAGCCTGTAGCTCGTATGGGGTTGTTCATTTGGCTCGGGACAGGGGCCATGGCGTGCGAGTATCTCCTCGTGAGTAGAAGGCTCGTCGACATCATTGGAGATCACATTAGGTGAATCGGGTGCACCATCAATTGCAGGTATACCAACATTGCTCTCGACATTCTGCGCTTGCTGTGGTTCGTGTACGTGATCTATGTGTACTTGGACTTGCTCGAGTGCCGGTACAATACGCTGTTCGCGGGTCGAAGGCTCACTTGAGATGGTGCATACTGTGCTCCGGGTTAAGTGTATTTGTAGCCCCTTGGAACTCTTGAATTGGTGCAAGCAACAAGGACAAGTTGCCGTGAGGGGCATCGCACAAGGGGCCAAGAGAGTATTCACATCGCTCGAAAGGTCATCACCATGCGATCAAGTATTACACTATATGCCTTTGCGCGCCCGGAACGCACGTGGCGCTTATGGTGTGTCGTGAAGACACGTGGTGTTTTTGTACCTAGGTCTACACGTGTCCGTCCCTATCGAAATATGGTATCAAAGTCTATGTGAGGCGTCGGTGTCTGAAGGTCGAGAACCCTTCGTTTTTTTTTTGAAAAAGGTGTGTTTTTTTCTTTTTCTTTTTAGGTTAGTTGTGGTGGTGACATGACTGCGTACGCTGTGTTTGAAATTTCGGGGGGGGCGCGCGCTTGTCGCGGTTTGAAAGTTTGGCGACCACCGCTTTCGTTCGCGCAACATCATGTAAAGTGAAAAGTCGGTCAAACGTGCGAGGACATTCATTTCGAAAATTTGTACGAGTTCAACCGAGGTGCTGTAAGTCAGGAAGGCGCCAAAAAACTAGTGCTTAGTTCAAAGTAAACCTGCATACTTTGAGACAAGAATAATTACTATGGGACATCCTGGGCAGCAACGAGTACAAGTCGAAACTCCAGTCGGCGCGAGCGGACGCTCGAGTAAGTTGGCGCTCCAAACTCGAAATTATCAAATTGTCATCACCTGCTGTAATACGCGTGATGTTTCAATATCGAGCTCGCGTAGCACCTTTCGGGATCTTCTAGGATTCGGCGCCCGTTGCTTTTACGAGATAGCGCGCTCACCGGGTGTAAAGCTTACGCACTAGGGGGTTCAAGATTTGTCCTTCTTGATCAAGTGATACCCACGAGTATCGTTTTTGTCATGAAAGAGGTATTTTTTCATTTAAGTAAGCTTCCTTACACAGTGTAGTGACTAGCTGTGGCGCCCTTCGAAATCCAAGGAGTTAGAGCCCCCTGATTTGCAAGAGAGCGCTCTCCTGTTGGGACTCGAAGCTAAGGAGCCTAGCAAAAACCACCTGGTTTAGCTGTGGCGCCCTTCGACCTTACAGGAGTTAGAGCCCATTGCTTAGCAGGAGAGCGCTCTCCATGGACTAGAAGCTAAGGAGCCCGGCACAAGTAATAACTACGCTGATGTAAGGACAAATGATTCGTGTAACCTTTGCGACAACTGGTTGTATACATACTGAAGCGGTTGTTTGTATTTGGTGCTTTATAGGAGGAGGAGGAATGCCAGCTACGAGAAGCAAGAGAGGGCGCGACCAATCATCGCCTGTGAAGGAGTTCGTGGAAGCACGGAAGGGGGCGCTGGCACGTGCGGAAAAACGCAGGTGTGGTACACGCGATGCTATAACCAATGAAGGCGATGGTGCTAGTGGTGGCTCTGAGTCCGAAGATGGCACGAACGAACCTTACCAATCTGGCCTGCCTCCGCAAGCTCGCGAGGGCGGTGTAAGGGGCGGAGGAAGTGAGATGTCTCACAGTGGAGGTTCGGCCAGCAACGGGACCGGGATCAGGAGCCACGACGAAGAAGGGGGTAATGGAGGAACGGTAAATTCCCATTTCCATCGTGTTTAGTTCTTTACGAGTAAGGTGGCCGGGTAATTTTTTTGGTAAATTACCGGCTCGGTAATTACCGGTAATTTACCCGGTAATACCTGCCCCAAAATTGTCTTACCCCCCCATACTTAAGAAATTTCCGGTAATTTACCACGGTAAGATGGTATTACCATGGTAAATTACCGGGATTTTGTCAAATTACCATCGATTTTACCAAAAAACTCCAGATCAGCGGCTGGGAGTGACACGACTCGACCTCCAACACAAAAAGCCATTCTTGGCCAGGTCTTGGTCTAATCAATAACACGGCGACGGGAGAGGCAAACGAAGTGGCAATAATGGCCTCAGGTGACACCATATATCCCTGACTGGGGATGATACATTACATGACTGGAAGGATTCCCACGGCACTACTCATAAAGTTCTTCAGGATATCTTGGACGCCTTGAAGACCCCTCTACGTGGGCAGTGCTTCGGACCACAGCACTCATTCCTCTTGTCTCTGTTTTGCGACGTCCCACAATACCACGTGACTCTGAACCCGAAGAAGTCCTGTGCCCTGAACGTTCGGACCACGCTCATCTGCAAGTATGACGAGTCCCTCAAGACCAATACGGCCTATCATAGGATCAACTCGGGCAAGCTCCTCAATAAGATCTTGGACTGCGACAACGTACCCGACTATACCGTTGGGTATACTTGTGCCTCAGGACTTTCTGTCCGCACTTCTCTGTAAAATATTCTGCTATTGTGTGACCGCGCATGGCCAAGCATGTGGGAGATTGTGCACTCAACTAACTCCAATGATCGTCGTGTACCCATAGGAACCGAAAAAATCGAATTCGGAATTCGTATGCAATAGTTGGGTATACTTGTGCCTCGGGACTTTCTGTCTGCACTTCTCTGTAAAATATTCTGCTATTTTGTAACCGCGCATGGTCGAGCATGTGGGAGATTGTGCACTCAACTATCTCCAATGATCGTCGTGTACCCATAGGAGCCGGAAAAATCGAATTCGAAATTCGTATGCAATAGTTGGGTATACTTGTGCCTCGGGGCTTTCTGTCTGCACTTCTCTGTAAAATATTCTGCTATTTTGTGACCGCGCAAGGTCGAGCATGGGGGACATTATGCACTCAACTATCTCCTATGATCATTGTGTATCCATAGGAACCGAAAAAATCGAATTCGGAATTCGTATGCAATAGTTGGGTCAACTGGTGCAGGCGGTAATTACCTGGTATTACCACGTATGGTAATTACCGGTAAATTACCCGGTATTACCACCCCCCACTTTCAAATTACCGGTAATGCGGCCACCTTATTTACGAGGAGCACACGTGACCGGTGTACACGTGGGAGGTGTGGGTGACATAGGTACCTTCCTCGCCTCCTATTAAAAAAAAACGTTGTCGGGGGAGAGTAAGCATGCGCAAGGCGAGATACTTGAAACGTCTAGAGAAGGATTCGCGTGAGAAAAATACATGTAGAGAAGGATTTGCGAAGACCACACCCTTGGCAGAGCCTGAAGTCGTAGCCGAGCATGTTGTCCTAGCACAACCTCCAGTCTTGGCAGAGCCTACAGGCCTTCTAGTCCCTACACGATCCGGAAGCCAGTCGCACTTCATATCTTTGAACACATGGGTTGGAGGGAAACAAGTTGGTCCAGTGACTTTAGGTGGTGACAGTACAGCGTTAAGTGCGTTAGACAAGCTTCACAACAAGCGTCCTGGAGTTAAGCACGTGCACTACGTAGCTAGTAAAGTGGGTATGCGAGAGGTGGAGTATCGAGATGTGGTTCGCACACCGAGTACGAATAGTAAAGCTGGAACTTTTGGAAAGGTGTCAACCAATATGCTTCTAGGAGTGCAACATGTTGTCTTAAAGGAGTTTAAGGAGGGCCGGTACACGGATATGCTTCATGAGATGCTATTTGCCATAGTTTTAAGCAAAGGCAGCACTCACGTGTTCCCACCAGTAGGGTATGGCCTCCGAAACTGCAAGGGGCACGTTTATCCTTTCGTCGTCTTCCCTTATGGAGGAAACACATTATGGGACTTTATCAAAGAGCACAACCCCTCACCTTCCCTTAGGCGAGACATTTGCCTTCAACTTTTGAGTGGCGTGAAGGATATGCACGCGCTTGACATCGTTCACGGTGATCTGAAAGGGAACAATGTGCTAGTTCTTGAAAAAGCACTAGGTCTAAGTGGTGTCACTGTCTCTATCATCGACTTTAGTGTCACAAACACTGTAGACAAGACAACGTCCCTGTATGCAAACCTTAGCGAGGAAGAGACTTCCAAAAGGCTGAAACGTGCATATTGGATCGCGCCAGAGACAGGAAATGGATACTGTAAGAGCAAGTCTTCGGATATGTATGCCGTAGGTTTCCTCTTGCTGGATGTGCTCATCCCCAAGAGTGCTGGGACCGAAGATGTTTATGAAATGAAGACAGAGTGTGAGACATATGCGCCATATGTTGATCGTGATATAGCCACCCACATCATGAATTGTTTTGGTGCAAGGAGTGCGAGACCGACAGCTAGTGTACTCTTCCAAGTTTTTAGTGACAGTATGGTAAAAGATGTTATTACTCTAGCGTAATTTTGAACTAATACGCGTAACTAGTGAAATATGTAAGAAGTGTATTAACCTTTTCGGTATCAAGACACGATAGTGTGTATGTATAAATTATGTGTGCTATGGAAAGTTTGGTTTTTTGTGGAAACATATGACTATCGCACGTCTGTCGCTATATGTATCGTGCAACCATGAATATGAGTGTGCTTTACCGCCATGAATATGAGTGTGCTTTACCCCTGCAGGAAGAGGGAGCGCAATCTCGTGGTATCTTGAGGGGTGCAGCCCTTCAAACCCCTGTGCGATTGGAGGGGGCCTTTGAGGAAGTGGCAGTGGCACCTTTCTCTGCTACTAGGCCCAACCGAGCTTTCAAACCTGGGGGGGACAACTGGACGTTCATTAAATTGACGCAGCTCGTACAGTTTGCTGTCGAAGATATGCATGATAACCACGCAAAACAAATGAGTGAGTTGATATCCGTGATGCAAAACAACTACACCGAGACACAAGAACACAACAGGCTGTTAAAGGAGCTCTTGAACAAGGAGGTTGTCAACAACCAGCCGGCACTAGCAAGTGTCCAAGGGGTAAGTATTTTCTCAAACTTGTGCTTGTGGCTTTAGTATACAACTTGAGATTATTGTATGGCGTATGTCTCTTGACAAGAGGTATGATATATTGTGCCTCAACCACGATGAGTGCTTGTCAGGGTAAAGAAATAGACGCCAAGACGATCACGTTGGTCACCCGGTTATGCATGGAGAACCATACTGAGGGATGGTATTTCCAAGATACGAAAGATTGCGTTCTCCTCCTGTTGAACGAACCCAACATTCTTAAAGCACGAACGAACCCGGAAACCAAGGCTAGATTCAAGGATCTACATGACAAGGTAAGTTATTTGTCATATGGCAAACGTGTTATGAGGGTATATTTGAAAGTGATATATGTGGAAGTGGTTTCAAAATGTACTTGCTGTGCAAATATAGGTCAATACTTCACAGCGCAATAACACGAGGCACATGGTGGCTAAGAAGGTTAAAAAGGTTGTGCCCGTTATCTACAATGAGTACTTTACGAGTACTGGTGGGAAGCTTGTCCCTAAGGCAACTGTCAACTCCCTTCAAGGTAATTGGCTTCCCACGAATTGCGCCCATAGCGTGGCGCTTTGACTGCAATTGTGGCCTAAAGTGTGGTGCTTTGACGTTTGTACAAGGACTTTCGGGTTTATGTGTTTATGACTTCCTCGGCTTGATTTGTATATGCAGGCGGGGAGTGGCACAAGACCGCCAGTGATCCATTAGGGAACCCTCTATTTATGGAGGTGGTCCAACAAGTATTTCCACCGAGTAAAAAGCTAGGAAACCGAGGAGACCCAAGCTTATTGCAAAAATTCACCACCAAGACCATTGCGTTCTTATTACTTTGTGTTTATAGCAACTTGTTGTGCACAGAAGGCATCGGTGGGTGGGCCTTGGAATATCTCACGACCCATGCTCCTCAACGCTTGACAGCACAAGAAGCGCAGGTGAGGACATTATTGTATGTGTTCTGTGCAAAACCTTTGAATATGTGCTATCAACTTGTCCTAAGCAAATATTTATGGTATGCAGGTGGAGTCTGGTGCGTGGCTGGCTCAATCATATTGGGAGTGGGTGATTAAGGTGGAAGGTTATAACCTTACCACAAGCGCATTAGCTCCAAAGAGCAAAATAGCTTGGCCGATACCATCCAGCGATATATCGGATTTGGCTGACTTGGAGGAGCCCTTCGAGCGCTGAGAAAGTTGAATCATAGTATCGAAGTAATAGTTGATCGTTGTGCAGTGTGACACTCACACTGCTAGGTACTAGTACACACTCAGCTAGCTTGAAGTAAACCACAATAGTGGACTACGTGTACTCTTGGATATACATCAACTTATTTGCTCTTACAAGTCACATTAGTTTAGTGTGATGTAACACGCTTTGTAAAGATATGCACATTATTTGCTACATACTTGCATACTTTGTTGAAACTTGCCTATATGTGGCTCATGTAATTCTAGCACATGTATGTGAGGGGTGTTTGTCCCCTGTAACCATACGGTATGCGTAGGATTGCTACATATTTACATACACTGGATATTGCAGCATATTTGCGACATGTGACTATTGCAGGCAAATATGTGGCAAGTGTATGTTTTCTGCATAGTTACACACCCAGGAATCTCAAGCATAATTGCAGTTTATGCATAATGTATGTATTTTTGCCAAGAGTGCATATGCCCAGCCTATATGCTTTAGGTGCAAATTTGCCACATATTTGCTACAGGTGCAAGTTTGCTGCATATTTGCTGTAGGTGCAAATTTGCTCCATATTTGCTATAGGTGCAAAATTGCTGCATATTTGCTGCAGTTGCAAATTTGCTGCATATTTGCTGTAGGTGCAAATTTGCTGCATATTTGCTGTAGGTGCAAATTTGCTGCATATTTGCTGTAGGTGCAAATTTGCTGCATACTTACGGGATGTGAAGTCATAGTTCATATGTTTACGGGGGGCGCATATATTGCATATACATTCGGCATCTGTCTCAACTACAAAAGAAATGTTAAGGGTGCCTACTTCCCACATATATATCAAATATGTCTTGAATGTGGCAAATTTACATAAGTTATATTCTGTTGTAAATTTACATAACCCGGAGTGATAGTAGGCATATTTACAGCATCTGTCTAAAACCCACAAATCTACGTAGGCTATGCGGGTCGAAAAAACCCGGATGTAATTCTTGCAGAAATACGTAGACGGAGTCGTAATTATGATTGACCACCTTGTTAAATAAACACATGCGTTTGTATATGGTAATAAATTTATTTGTTCGAAAATGCAATTAATTTGCAATTAGAAAAACTTCTCATTAGGCTAATGAGCTTCGTTTGGTTCTTTTGTTGCATTCTGTATTTTGCAGACCACTTGGGAGCCGAAGGAATGTTTTATCTGCCTAAATGTAATAGATGATGTCGACGAGGCTTATTTTAAAACTGGGATTCCGATACAATGTAGTGATTTCGAATGTCAGTGTATTGACAAATTCATGCACAAGGCATGCTTCTGCAAGTATGAGATGCAAAACTATGAAATAGAATTTGCAACACCTGTTCACTGCCCATGCTGTAGACAACACTGGTTTGACCATCATACTCCAAATGTATAAACGGTTTTATTACCATCTTTGTATATGTAAATAATATGTTTTTATAATGAATATGAGTATTGTTTCAAATTGCTCATTAACCTAATGAGCTGTTTTCAGTTAGTGACTAACTTTGTACTTTTATATTACAATATATGTTTATAGGTACCAATGACACCTGCAGCAGAAAGCGATCTGGCTGCTAATCGTGGTCCGGGCGGCCCATTGTTGGCTTACGGGCCTGGAGAGACAGCGAAGGCGGCAAAAGAACAGAATGCTCAGCAAGCAGCGCAGGACTGGCAGTCCTGGCTCACTTTGCCGAAACAGCGGCGTTCAATATCTCATTCTAATACGATTCGGTATCAGATTGAGTATAACCACCGGTACCCCAGAGTCGTTAACGCCAAAGACGTCAAGGGGTGTACCTTCAACATACCTATCCAGTACATTATACAGGCTGAGGACTACGAGCGCATCAGGGATGAGGACCGTGCGCAAGTCGTGAACTTGAAAGAGAGCATGGCTTGGAACCCACACTCTTTTCAGAACACCTCCCTAGTGTACGTTATATGGGCGGACTCTGGGGAGCACCTCACAAGCGCGGAGGAGTTTGACCCCAGTAAGGTGTACGACGGCGTATATCGTTTCGTGTGCTTCGGGCACCAACATAGCCTCACCGCTCGGCGGGAGCTTTACCAAGAACAACCAGATAACGAAGCTTTTCAGCAGATCGAGTGCAAATTGTATTTTAATCTACAGTCTGACATGGTCCGATTTTTGGCTGACGAGCAGAACAGCGTCGACCAGAACGTGAAGGGCAAGTCGCACCAGCAAATCATAAAATCCATGCGAGTTGGCATGCAGGTGATTTCTGAGAAAATAATGTAACTTATCCATCTTTGTCACTTAAAGCTCTTACTTACTTAAAGCAAAAGAATGTTACTGACCGTAATTTCTCGGCAAACCATGCAGGCATCGAAGGGCCCTCTCCACAAACTCTATTGGCATTGTGGCATCACCGATTGGGACGTTCAGCTCCAAGACTGGACGGAGGACGGCCTGGTGAAGCAGTTGGAAAAGCACGATCCCAGGACTTTCAAGCTTCCAAGGAGGCCGGAAGTTAGCAAGCAGGTCTACGAGAAGCTGTCGAAGGGGGACTGGGCCAATGTGAATGACTGGCAGCTTTTCGGGGGAGACGTTGAAAGTGGCAAATGGTTCCCGGTCTGGAGCTATTTGACATCGCCTCAGCAGATGCAGATTAAGGCGGAGGTGTTGCAAACGAATCACATCTCCTACGCCAACGACTACGCAACGCATTGGTCGATCGCTACAGTGCGTCAGGACACTTGGGAGTTCATTGTTAGAATCATGCATGCGTACGGCGCGGGTATTCTGAAGGGGCAGACTAAGACCCCCACCAAGGGATCGAGTAAGAAACGCAAGATCTGGGCTCCGGACAGTGAAATCGTTGACATGACTACCGAGACGTCTGGGGCGGAGGAGGCGTTGAAGGATGTAGGTGTCGACCTCAAGAAGAAGAAGTCGGGTAGCAAGGCCAAGTCTAGGCGTGTTCCTCGAAGCGCCGGTAACACGTTGAGTGTCGGTCAGCCGGCACTACAGCCTTTGCAGCAGGCAATCGTGAAGGAGAGCGAGAAGAAGGAGTTGGGCATGCCCCTGTTCCAGACGATGCTCGGGTTTCACTCGGACGTGGAGGTTGATTACTTGAACGGCGTTCTGAAGAAAATCCTGACCACTGAGATCACCATCCCAGAGGCGATTGAAACCCTGAAGAGGTTCAAGAACCAACGCAACGTTCAGGCCTGGATCGTGTCGCAATCTGGGGTGGAGAATTGGGATGCTTTTGAGAAGAAATACGGTGAGACTTGGGCTTGCCAGGAGGCCATCGAGCGATGCATCAAGGCGGTGAAACAAGGTAAAACTGGGCGAGGGGGGAGTCAGCTCACGGTTCCCAAGGCCATCGTCCAATTCGTCTCAGACTGCAACACGTGGCTTACCCGGTGTCAGGCCGGAGAGGGAGACCTCGGGCAGCTGCCCGTCAACTACGTCCCCAATACAGTTAAGGTGTGCGTTCTTTCAACATTCTTTGTTGTAATTATAGTCGTGCTCCTCATGTAGTTGCATGTTTTATTGCGCTAGCAATTTTGGGTCATTCAAATATTAACAAGCGAGCGGTTTGCGGTATAATATGTGGCACTTCCCTCCCCCCTTGTGGAGGATGGTAAGGAGGCACTGCTTGAGAAAGAGTACGAGAAGATGGAGGTTCAAACCGGCTACATGATCTACAAAGACGAGTTGACGAAACTCGAGTCTGTCCCGAAGTTGCATTACGTGGGGACGATACTGGACGTTATTTACGACTTCGATACGGAGGTGTCAGAGCACGCGTTATCCGAGCCCGACCTGATCAAGTTCATAGATGCCTTTGCGGCGCTCACCACCTCGCCGGACTGGACAATATTGATATTTTGTGGGTTTGCTCAGCAGACCGGATTCCTGAAGATCCTGGAGAGCAAATGCAACGGTGGGGCCCAGCGCATATGGTGGCGCAAGGAGAACCAGGATGTGGGTGCCAACAAAGCCATCCGGTACAATGTCCTCGAAGCGGCGGTCATCGGGTTCCAAATGGCGGACGTGGAGTCCGGGGAAAAATCCACTCGCAAACCATGGATGTGCGACTTCGACTTCTCGACGAAGGAAGCGGAGGCGAGCTCGAGGGCGAATTTGTTGGAGGGGTATTCTGTCGTCAAGCAACCCTTCCGAGACAATGGGAAAGTGGTATGCGCTCACCAGAAGCCCCAGCACCTGCTAATGGACCTCATCAACTGCCACATGATGGGACCCGCACCTTTCGCCCGGTTAAACAACAATTCGTCACCCAGCAACTGGATCTTGGATGCAGGGTGTGGGGTCGCGACGGCCACAATGGCAGTTCTCCGGTGCGGCTTGAACGCTGTCGCGTTCGACTCCGACCAAGACATGGTGCTAGCTAGCAGCCAATCAGCGGCTTGGGAACATTACCGACGAGCCTGACGGCGATACGGAATGCATGTCACTCGAGGAAACGGCGAAGCTCAAAGAGGATCAACGCATAGAGGAGGAAAACCTCAAAAAGGCGAAAGAAATTGCCGAGTGCGCTGCGGACATCAACCAGTTGATTGATGGCGACGGTGAAGAACCCGCTGCAGGTGCACCCGCTGAAACCGGCACGGATTCTGGGCAACCCGAGGCACTCGGTACTGGTGCACCTCATGAAGAAGGAGAAGAGGGAGAAGGAGAGGCAGGAGAAGGCGCACCAGGAGACAGCGACCCCCCCGCACCTGCCGGAGACGCACCAGCCGAGTAAATAGTGCACGCCGTGCCAAATGCCTGTCTTGAACTTGGAATGAACGCAGACACCGCGTAGATTGTGGTCGCAGTGCTAACAGCTAGTCCTGAACATTAATAAAACACATGTACAAAATGAAATTAGTCACCGCATCACATTTTGTATCGTGTTTACCACATTGAATGCTTGCATGTCCTTGTGAATTTATTATAAGCACTCATACGTACGTATCCGAGCAGATACCGCGTAGATTGTGGTCGCAGTGCTAACGACTAGTCCTGAACATTAATAATAAAACACATGTACAAAATGAAATTAGTCACCGCATCATATTTTGTATCGTGTTTACCACATTGAATGCTTGCATGTGCTTGTGAATTTATTATAAGCACTCATACGTACGTATCTATTAGCCTCACCGGCACCCGCGTTTATACGTGCGTCTCGCGTCTCGTCGGAAAATACGTTATTTTCGTACGCCTTGGAATTATTTAGCTATCTATAATTAAATTGAAAAATGACATTCCATAATGTCGTTTTCATCGAATAGCGTGTTGACACCGCCAACGGGGACATCTTTGACCTCGTGGACGTCACCAAAGAGGTTCACCCAATCTACAACGACATTTTACTTCGTGCGTTGGTCTCTTTGACAACAACCCACTCTCCAGCTCGAAGGTGGGTTGACGCTTCGGCTCGGATTTCTCCGCGCGACGGTAAGCGTGCCCTCCTTGAGATCACCAAGCGGCTGCTGCCGCCTGGGCATCGGCCGCTCCGCCATCACGAGGAGCTCTTGAGCATTTCTTTTGGGTCCTCTGTTGATCCAGAGCCCTTAGTGGCCCAATTTGATGAGTGCCTAAAGGCTATTGCGGCTAGCGGAGCCGGAGCTCCGGACGACGAGGCTGCCAAGAGGCAGCTCCTAGCGGCACTGGACACCGAATTTTACAAGGAGGTGATCACCTCGCTTCGCCTTGACACTGAATTGGCGAAGGTGAGCATCGAGGAGGTTTACACTCACATTCTGGAAGTGTGGTGGTGTGCGAACCCTAATGGCCCTCCCACCCGCCCCAAGGCAGCCGCGCCTATCCCGACGCACACGCCTCTCGGATTGGCTTACGCAGGTGGGGAGCAGAGTGACATCTCGGACTTCCTCGAGGAGTTCGCTCGTATCATTGGTGAGGCCTCTACCCTACTTGTCTCCCTCCGTCCTGACGAGCGCGAGGTTGCACGAGACACGCCGCCGCCACGGAGTGATTCTCTCCGTCGGCATGGGGGCGGTGGTGTAAAATTTCCACCGTCCAAGTGGCGTGACGAGCGGAACCGTCGGACCGACGGTAAATTTCACGGCCGTAATCGTCACGTGGGATGGAAGCATCGCTTCGCGGCCTCCCCACTCCCGAAGGGCGGGAATTGGCTTCAATCGCATCGGCCGCAGGGTGCTAGGAACATTTCTTTTCACTCCGCATCCTCGGCCTTCGTACAGGAGTGCCCCCTCTGCCCTGGGCACTTTCACGACACGGCACGTTGCCCGGTGGTGTGTGGTTCGTGTGATGTGGGGCTTCGTAATGCCGCCATGGACTTGGACGAGGTGGTTTCGGCCTTCCAGACCGCCTTCGACGACGAGAACGACGAGGAACTCGCTGACCTGGGCCACCAGCACGACCAGCCACTGGTGCGTCACGACCCTGAGCCCTTCACCTACCCGGTGCGGCACGACGTGGGATTACGTGCCCACTATGCAGGCTTGGGTCGTGGTGCTTCGGACGCCAACATGGAGGGTGTACTTTCCGATGCACGGGGCGTCCTGGACTCCCTACGGTCTGCGGCTACAGCTGCAAAGGTCGGTGGTGCTGCCACTGCCAGTGTGCAGCCACCTCTGCATCTTACCACTTTATCTGTGCCGCAGGTGGTGTGCGATGCGCCACCACCTGCCAATCACGAGATCGACACTGGACTACAGTATACCCGGTTTTGGCATCGGACCCGGCTTCTATCGAGTCTCCTTTCGAGGAGCCTCTCCATGTCACTTTTATGGACCAGGAAATGCCGGCATGCTCTGACCCCTCCCTTAATTTGTGCTCGATTGACTCGGTTCACGAGTCGATTCACCCGGGAGAGCTTTCCGTGATCGATGATGACGACGACTCCCACGGTTTTTCTTACTCAGGAGACGAGGCTCCCTCGGCCCCACCGGCTACACGGTCACGTGTCGGTGTGGCAACTTTGCCGAGGGTCTTCTCTTTTGCATCCCTTGCCCTGCCCGCCCTCATGTGCCTAGCATGTGTCACAGCGGTTCAGGGTTCGGTGGTGCTCGATCGAGCCCCTGACTTCACCGCAGCAGTACATCCCACTGGGGTGACTGCCAGCAGTCTGTCTGCCTTGCCGTACACTTTTCCTTTCGGCATTCCTTTTCCTTCTATAGTCTCGGCAGGCTTGGGATCAGATTTTCACTTTTCAAAATTTCTAAATTTGCTCTACGAATCTTCTCCTGGCTCTGGCTTCTGGTCTTGGCTTCTGGATTATGCTTCTGATTTCTGGTTCTGGACTCTGGTCTCTGGACTCTGGTTCTGGATTATGGTCTCTGGACTCTGGTTCTGGTTGAACATCTTTGACACTGACAACTTCTTCAACTCTGGTGAACTCTGCAACTTTGTGGACCACTTTGAAAGTGGCTGAGTACCTGCAGGATTGAGCTGTAGGAGCTTAGCTTGAAAGCAGTATCCTAGCAACAGTTTTAGAAAGGGACCGCCCTGGCTAAAGCACAGGCCTCCCTCTAGCAGTTTCCAGCTCCTAGCTGTTTGTTGTTTCGGAACAGTTTGATTTGTCTGTGCTCCGCTCTCTGCCACCTGAACAGCACTCCGTACAGTTGCAGGGTGGTGTGCTGGATTCAGTGCACCGTAGGTCATTATGTGCATGACTCCGTTTAGCTGTACCAGTACTCGTACAGTACTTGGTGGCAGAAACCTAGGTCACAGATACACTTTATATTCGTTATTGCTTATAATCAGTTGACACTTGTATGAAAACTATTCAGTGACCACCCGATATATTACAGTATAATATATCTCACAAACCCCTCGACTGTCAAGTTTTCATCCCATGGGGGTCGACCACATCTTAAACCGCATCAACTTAGCTTGCAGTCGCGACTGCAAACGAAGCTGATGCGGTTGCGGATGGGGTCGTTCAAGAGCTCAAAAGAAAGGTATTTCCCTTGTGAATACATATATACTCGTTACGAACGTTGAAAAAAAATGTACTTCATGTAATGTGGTTATAATCACAAGGGGGTGTGCCTGCAATAGCGCAACAAAGTTGGGGCGGGCAAGCGATAACCTACATTTCCATACTTAATAACTTACGAACGGCAATGTTGACTGAGACATCTAGCGTTTGCGACTCATGATGTCACAGTTGAACATGCGAGTGAGGACTTCGCCAAAAATCGCCGGGCGACACGAACGTGATGGTCAGACACCCGAACGAATCCTTGAGGTGGCGATGGCGTCTAGCGGTGTGACACAACACCGTGCACAGTATGAATTACGTTATGCCGTAATCACTATTCCCCAAAAATCAATGATCGATCTTATTCCCGAATCTCGTTTTTTAATTCCTCGGGAAATAGGATGCCGCACTTCGAGGGTTCGACATCCGTGTTCGCGTTCCGGAGCAGTCGTTTGCGAACGACCGGGCGGAGTGGAATTTGGACCCGTCGAGGGGCCTGGTGCTCGAAGGAAAGCAGTCACATTGTAGGACGTGGGACGAGTGGGATGAGGGGTTTACCATGCTCATGATTGTGTGCGGCCCCGGAGGGTGCTCGAGATCTTTTGCTCCACTTTCGTCGGTGGAAGAAATTCTCGCACAGGACTACTCGTTCGAACATGTGCGGTGCTTTTGCGACCACTTCACGAGTCGGATGGAGAAGGACTCCACTCTTTCCTTTGAGATGGCGTGGTACACGGCTCTGTGGGAAATGTATAAGCGGGAGCGGGGATTGACTCCGAAGCTGAGGCCCGACGGCTCGCGGAGACCGTCGAGCTGGCAGCGGACCCAGGACGTTGGAAAAGCTAAGGATGAGAAGGCAGAAGGGGTGCATCAGCTTGACAAGCCGGCTTAGCCCAAAATTTCAAGCCGTTGGAACCCCGTTGGACTTCCTAAGTTCCTATAAAAGTAATTCCAAGCCGTCGGAACCCCATTGGACTTCCAATAAAAGGTAATTCCAAACCGTTGGAACCCTATCGGAACGACTTTGGAACCCCGTGGGAACCACAATGGAACCCCTTTGGAAACCCACCGGATCCCCATTGGAATTCCTTAAGAACCCCTTTGGAAACCCACCGGAATCCCGTTGGAATCCCTTTGGAACCCCTTTGGAAATCCACCGGAACTCTGTTGGAACCCTCTTGGAACCCCTTTGGAACCCCTTGTTATCGCCAATATAGAAAACGTCCAAAGGAATTCCAAGCCGACCGTTCAAAGGCTTGGAACCCCATAGGACCTTTTATAGGAATTCCAAGTTGGTTCCAAAGGCTTGGGAAGCACATGTCCGTTTCCAAGCCGTTGGACGGGGCTTGGAAGGGGCTTAGAAACGGACATTTGTTGTCCAAGCCCCTGGACGAACTAGTGTTAACGCCAAACCCCCCTATAGCCAAAACCGTCCTACGGGATTCCAAGCGGGTCCTATGGGATTCGCGGATTCCAAGCCGAGGTTCCAAGCCTTTGGAATGTTTCTTATTTTGTAGGGTAGTGGCATCTTCCTGTTCGAATTCGGTGTCTCTTGTGGGGGGGGAGGGGGTATGAATGCTCGTACAATAATTCTCGCTGGTGTTGCGACGCAGGTGAAACTACTCGTACGCATGCTTTGTACATATACGATGTTTGAAGTTGGAAAACAAAAATTTTGATCGACTATATCTAATATCCCCTAGTTGTTTTCGCTCATTGTTACAATTCATATTCGTGATGTCTGTTCATGTGCGTTCGTGATGTCTGTTCAGGAGCTGTATTCCTGACCACTGTTCCTGAGCACAAAGAACGACGGGATTAGGGGATGCGAACGGAACGTACGACTTGTTAACCGATGAAACTACGGCCGGTCGATGTAAGCGAAAAGAGCCAGCCGAGAACTCACAAAATACGTGGTGTCCGATAAACCCATGGTGCATGGATAAGCTACTTCCACCGGCAAAGCTGAAAGTACACGCTGCGCACAAAACATACAGGTAGTTCGAAACACCGGTGAATTCAGACTACGAGGTAGATAATCTAAATTAACTCTAGGTGTATCATTTTATCGGTCGGAATGACTAATCGGGGGGTGTCTGTGACAAATGCTGTGGTCGATCGTGGCCGTGGGTGATCTAGGCAGGAACCCTCTCCTTTTCTTGTGGGTTGAAAAGTGGTAACGTCGTATTTTATCGCGTTTGGAGCAACTGGCTTAGGGTTATCAGTGATATTAGAGTGTGCACAAGCTCTTGAGATAAGGATTTCCAGTTAAAAGAGGGATATACGATGCCGTCTGAAAGCAAGCCTTCCTACAGAAAACCCAAGCATAAAAAAGCTTTCGGTGATTTCAGTGATCAGGGCCTCTTCCCAGCGCTATTCTGCTCCCAGACTTTTTTCACGGCTTCCACCTGCTCTTCCGTGACACCCTCGATCGCTGCGTTATTGGCCTCGGTTACCTCAGCGATCATCCTCACTGTGCCCTTAGCTTCTGCGGCTATCAACAGTGGCAACGCCCCAACCTCCACGAAGACCGCAGCACGGCCAGCATCCTTAGAAATCACTTCCCGAATGGCCAAACAGATTTCCCCTGTGGTTTGGTTATGAGCCCCCCGGCAATTCGTTAAAAACGTCACAAGCGCTGGCGCCACCCCAGCATCTAGCACCGCCTGCGCAGCCGCTTGCGAGCTGCTCGCCAGCTCCCGCACTGCTACCACCGCCTCCTTCTGCCTGTCACTACCGTCATAGGGCTCTTCGACGACCGCCAGAAACACCGGAACCACTCGCTCACACGCCCGCTGTAAGGCCGCTACAGTGGCTGCCGCCACCAACTGCGCGTTCGCCTCGCTTGATGCTGTCAACAACTTGAGCGCCTGCTCAGCATGGCTCCGAGCGCTCTGGGTTCTTGTAGTGAGCTCCACCAGATTCTCGAGCACCCCCTCGCGAATGGCGCTCTGCATCACGAGCGCGGCGCGCGGGTCCTTCGCCATTGCCTCCGCAAGCGTCTCCAGCTCTAGCGCCGCAAACTTTTGTGCACCCGAGATGCATGTTTCGG
The DNA here is from genome assembly GCA_001247695.2 of Cymbomonas tetramitiformis. Lineage (NCBI taxonomy): Eukaryota > Viridiplantae > Chlorophyta > Pyramimonadophyceae > Pyramimonadales > Pyramimonadaceae > Cymbomonas > Cymbomonas tetramitiformis. The sequence continues at coordinate 5,079 of LGRX02019952.1, read as the reverse complement.
AGCACATTTTATCCTCGCGTACGTCCTCTGAGAAGGCCTCGAGCGCGGTGGCTAGTGCCGCAACAGCGCCGGGCACCTCCGAGTAGCTCTCCACACGGATCTGCTTGGTTACCCCCCAGTCAGCTTTGAGGTTCTTGAGCCAGGCCAGAGCCGCATAAGCATCATTACTCCCTGCCGCCGCCAACACCAGGCGCTGCATACTTGCCTTGTCCTCCCGCTCAGGAACCCATTTGTACTCGTCCTTCCCTGTTTTTTCATGAGGTGGGAGCGGACACCGATAGGGTGGGGGGTCAGACGGAGGTGGCGCGCAGAATATGGCCAAGAGGGTAGTGCCCACAGCGTTCAAGCCTTTGGGCTTCGGTGGCGGTGGTGGCAACGGCAACACCTGCTCGACAGCATTAGCAAGCGCCTCCGTCTCAGCAATTGCATTCAGAGCATTCACGGCATCCCGAGCGCCGAAGGCTTGGCCGTCCTGATGATTCGCCAGAGCACCGAGTGCGTGAAGCGAACCCGCAGCGACAGCCGCAGCGCGATCGTGGGGCTCGCAACCTTTCGTTGTCGCGAGGGCACCGAGCGCATTGGCAGCATCTGCGTCGATCCCACAGTCACGTCGCCCCATATGCAAGACGAGAGACTCAACCACGCCCGCGTCCACGAGTGCCTGCCTCAGAAGATGTCGGTGTTCTGCTGGGTGGGAATTCTGTAGAGCCAGATCCTTCACATTTCTCACTGGGTACATCGCTTCGATCGGTTTGGCCTTTGCGAGTTCGGACGCCGCCTTCACGGCGTCCTCGATGGGCTTCATGATGCGCTCCGAGTCCTGCAGTGCCTTGTACTCGGCCGGCGTCCTTGTGGACATCTTGGGGCCTGGCGTGAATCCAGCTTCCACCACCGCCGCGGCGTTCGCCTCACTGGTCTCTGCGATCCACTTCAGCGCCAGTTTGGAGTCCATAAAGCCATACTCGCGACGCTTGTAGTGCGCAACAAGCGCGGCGAGAGCGCCTTTCGTGCCGGCTACCGTTGATGCACGCATCTGGTCACCTTTGGCAAGATGTCCTAGCGTTGCTGCAGCAATGTATCTCACGTGCGTGCTACTAGATTCTGCTTCCAGCGTGGCAACTAGCCGTGGTAGGGCGACCAACCAGCCGTTCAGCGTGCTGTCCAGCGTGCTGGCCATTGCCTTGCTCTTATCCTCAAATACCGTTCTAAGCACGCTCATAATGCCTGGATTTTGAGGACAATAGGTCGTCAAATATCAATCGAATGTGTGGACTGCACGTGGTTTGGATACTTTTTTAAAATTGCCGTCTCAGTTCTCTGTCCTTTTTCGATTGGATTGTATCATTGTATGCCCGTCTGTCGATCTCCATCGCACGATCTGTCCTCGGGACTCCACACGACGACGAGAGACGAGACACGACATGCGACATCTATTTCAATTGGGACAGGCGAGGGTACAAACGGTCCCCCGAAATTATCGACCAAATCGCTCTTTTTTACGCAATGGGACCTGAAATCGAGATGACGGTGCAGAATCGCTGAAATCGATAGATCGTCATTCTGTACCGTCGATTATTTTTTTACATTCCCGTTTGCACTCACGTTTCCCAAAAAACAGTTTTTACAGTGACCCGCGAAGTTCGAGAGGACGGTCTCCTGCATGTTTGACCATGCATGTATGAAGCATTTGCACGAGTTCACGTCTGCAAATGCATCAGCCGACGGAACAAACGGATCAGCATCACTAGACTCGGATAACAGACAATATATACCCGAGCTGAGTGACACAAGCTGACCACCGAAGATGACATACTGGAATGACACTAGACTGTGTCACGAACTAGTCGTAGTGCCAATTCCAGCACACCACCTCATCTGAGGTGGGCCAGCTAGTGACACTTGCTGGATTTGGCACAACGACACCTAAAATCTGTCACCTGCCTCATCCTAGAGTAGTCTGGGTGACCGTCACTCGTAGGCCGAAACTCATGGGGAGACAGACTTTCGCCCCCCCATAAAATGGGGGTGACTGTCTCTTCCCGTGTCACCCCTCGCCGTGTAGTGTCACTTGCATCTTGCCTGCCGTCAGTTCCGTCCGATAATAAAACACCTAAGTTATTTTATTATCTCATCTTAGTCTCCGTATGTCTCTGCGAGTGCCCGACAGTTCTTGGAGTACAACCTGCGTATATATATATGATATATATATTTCAGGTTCTCCATAAGGTTATGGTGTCACGGGGAGCCCAATCTTGCCACCCCCACTGTAAGGGGGGGGCACAGTGGGTCTCCTGTCTGTCACCCCTCAGCCCGATGTGTCACCAGTGTCCGTTGTCTCGTGTGTCACGGTGTGCTATAAAACACCTGACTCGGTATTTTATATCATCTTAGTATCCGAGCGAGAACACCCGCCCCTGCGAGACTGTTCTGCACACACGCACTCGAGTATATATATCTGCCTATATATCTCACTTCTTGTCAGGTTATCGGCCACCACTTGTGGGTGTTCGTTTATTACTTTGGATCCCTGGGGAGCACGCCGATTCTCCTTGTAACCGCCGCACGCCGCCGGCAGCTGACGCACACCGCCGTCCGCAACCACATTAAGACCTCGGCCACCGTTGGAGATCGCGGCCGCGTTCAAAATTTTATTACCAAACCGTTGGCAATTTGGGCTGGAGTTGAGCCCCGTTGTCTTTGCCCACGTTACAAGATTCCCGATTACGTACTTCCAGCCATGGTGTCTAATCGCCGAAGCCCTAGACCTGTATTGGGGGCCCTTCGCTCCGCGCGTGCCGCCGCGGCTGCATCCGGCTCCCCTGCGGGTTCTGCACTCCCTGGCTCTGCGGCCCCTTCTCCACTGGGGGGTTCCCGCACGCCAGTGCAAAATCCCGATCCGGTGGTGCGCATGTCAGCGCTTATCAGCAAGCCGACTTTTATCTCGCTGGCTGCCACCTCCGCCGAATTTCATCGAGACGCCTCGGTCTGGGAGTCCACCCCAGTCCGGGCATCCCAACAGTATGAGTATACCGACAAGCTGGACTACGCCTTCACCTACGGTGAGGAGCTCGTTAAGGTCCTCAAGTCCCATGGCTTCAAGCCGCAGAAGGGGTACACGCTCGACGGCCAGGACTCCGAGACCGACTTCGCAGTCCTCCTTGGGAATCTTCGCCACGTCCTGTCCCCCATCTCCCACTTCGAGTACGACAAGCTCTTCGACCTGGAACACGAGTACCTCGAGTACCACTGGTCGCTGAACGAGCTGATTTTCATCATTCTCAAGGGCGTCCTCAACGGCACGGCTCTGGCGCTCTACCAGGAGTCCGCTCGAGTCCACCCCCGCGATGGACGTTGCGCCTTGCAGCGCTTACGGTACCATGTCGAGGCCTCCACGGACCCCGACACTTTCCGCTTCTGGACGAAGCTGCGGGAAACGAAGATTGACGAGACCGCTGACCCCGCCCCGCAGCTTACGGTTCTCCGCGTCCTGGGCGACAAACATCAACGCCTTCATCCCGACTACGACGACGCTGGACGTGTGCAAGACGTACAGCACGTTCTCAGCCGGTCAGCGGCGAGCTCTCCGCACGTATCCCCACTTTATCTGGTGGTGCTACGTGAGCTCGCCGCTGGCCAAAGGTTTACATTCTCCACCCTCGCCCTCCGCATTTCCACAGTCTGGCAGACCGAGGGACACCTCTCCCGCCTGGCCACTCCCGCATCCTCGGGCGCTGGTGGTGGCAGGGCACGGACGGACGGACCTGGTGGTGCCACGTTCAACACCATGCGCACCAAGACCGTCACCAAGCCCGTCGGAGATTGGAAGCCGGCCCAGAGCCCCCGCAACCCTCACTTGATGTGGGAGGGGGTCGGCTTTCCGTGCACCACGTGCTTCCGTCTGTGGGGCGTGACCGATGGGCATCTCGACACAGAGGGGATTTGCCCCTACGCATGCGCCGCGTCCTTTGCGCCTTCCAGGGGGCCGCCCAATGCTCCGAAGGCGCCTAAGCGCCCCACCGTTGCTGCCTGGGCTAAGCCCGCCGGTAGTGTGCCTCCTGCCGCGGCCCCTGGTCCCCCGGCGAGCCGTGGTTCACCCTCGTTGCAGTATGCGGCGGTTGACGACGATGCCGGCGATGGCGACGATGGCGCGGCTGCGTTCCCGTTCCGCCCTTTGCTCGATCATGACGAGCCGGGGCCCATGCCCAACACCTCCGTGGACGACGATGACGCCGGCTGGCCGGCTCTCCGCACCGTCCCATGGATCCCGCAGTTCCAGGGTACATCGACATCCGGCTCTGCGGCGAAGCAAGATTAAGATTTAGCATCGCAGTTCGGAAGGGACCCTTCTCCATGCTCACACAGCTTGTGATTGACTCTCGAGGGAGCCGAACTCTTTAGATTTAGTTAGCACCGGACTTTTGGACAATTTGGGATGGCGCATGCCGAACTGCTCGGGCCAGCTTGGCTCCTAGACCCTGCACTGCTCCTGTCTCTTTGCCTGGTGACACCTCAACCCTACGGGGTGAGGTGGTGTCACGGGGAGCCCAATCTTGCCACCCCCACTGTAAGGGGGGGGCACAGTGGGTCTCCTGTCTGTCACCCCTCAGCCCGATGTGTCACCAGTGTCCGTTGTCTCGTGTGTCACGGTGTGCTATAAAACACCTGACTCAGTATTTTATATCATCTTAGTATCCGAGAACACCCGCCCCTGCGAGACTGTTCTGCACACACGCACTCGAGTATATATATCTGCCTATATATCTCTCTTCTTGTCATGGTGCCCTTACACGCTTATTTTCACGTACCTCGTTGACTCGTTGACAAGATCGCTTCACGCCCTGTGATTCTACCCGACATCTTTTTAGTACCGACATCAGCCGTGACGCGCTTTCGACATCTAAGCGACCGACATCTTCCGACATCTAATTCCGACATCTGCTTCCGACGTGATTTTCCGACGGTTGCTTCCGACATCTACGCCTTCGCTTTTAGCACAGTCATCAGCTTTCAGCAACGCAGGCGTTCCGACATCAGCCGTATTGCACTACGCACAACAGCGGCAGCACCGACGTCACGGCA
>LGRX02019951.1:0-20538 GCA_001247695.2 Cymbomonas tetramitiformis | reverse complement strand
ACAACTCCTTGTTGATAATCTGGCGCAGATACGTGTCCACCTTGTCGAACTCCGCCTCCCCCGCCAAGCCGCCCAAGTTAATCCAGAACGTCATACCCATGGATTTGGCATTGTGGAGAAACTGAGCTTCTTCCACCAAAATGCCTGCCCCTTTAGACGAGCCCGCTCCTTGGTCCCCGCCTCCTCGTTGCACCTCGTCTTCCATCTGCAAGTAAAAAAAACATTTTTAGCATGTCTTAAAATATAGAAAAGGATGCTTTGGGGGGGTAAACACTGTTTGAAGCAGAAGTAAAAAGTAATTTACCTGTCGGTTGGAGGTGCCCTTTTTGCCAGCTTTCTTGGCGGGTCCCTTAGCGGGCGAAGATGAGGCCTTGCGCTTTTTGGTCTTCGAAGCCAAAGGGTTTTTCATGGTCTTCAGCTCAAACCTTCTGTAAGCCTCCATGATGCTAACGCAGAGGTCCCACGTCTGCGGCCGGAAATTGGCAATTGTCCAGTGCATGAAGTAGTGGTTGATTTGAGTTTCGCCGAACACCGAATGCTTGGACATCGCTACTTGCTTCACATGCGTCCTCATAGCTTGGTTCAAGTGAGACATTACGGGGTACCAACTTGTGACCCGATCGAGGTGAGCGTTGATGTCATCGTTCAGCGTCTTCACCGTCACCTCTACCTCGGGGAGGAGCTCAGGGTCTCCCTCGCGCTCAAACGTCTGCACATTCTCCATGTACTGGAATCCCTTGGGATATTTCTCGGGATCCGGGACTGAAAATCCATGCTCTGATTCGAACTCCGCCATTTTTTGCACCAGCCCTCCGACCTCGTAATACCCAGGTTGATAAGGGGTACCCCGTTCGGTGTCCTCGGGGACGCCGGCGACGAACTCGGAGATCAACGCTTCTCGGTAAACCCTGTACACGACCCCATGCTTTTCGAAAAGGGTCGAACGAAGCCCTTGCATGAACTGGGTGTTGTCTTTGCCTTTCGTCTTCTGGTCGATTTGGTTCTGCATCTCGCCTAAAAACCGAATCATGTCAGGCGTGAGACCGATGTAGATCTTGCTCTCGAAGTGCCAGAAAGCTACCTCCAACGGGATTTCCTCGTGACACTCGTCGGTGGCTTGATAACAGTGCTGGTGCCCAAAAACCTTGCCTCTGTATTTTCCCTCGAGAGCTTTTCTCAGGGAGAATTCGGCACGGGTTTTGACATCGTCGATCGCAACAAGACCCGCATTGAAAGGGGCCCACGGGTTCTCCTTTCTGCTGGACTTGATCTCGTTCACCCAGCCCCTCTCTTGATCCCGGCAGGCCTCGTACCCCGTCGCGTGGTACAGGCATTCAATGGGGAGACGAAACACACTCCCTTTCTCGGCCGCCTCGTCGGTATCCATCGGGTTCGGCCACCGGTGCTCCATCTCGATTTGCCTGCACAGCTTTGCTTTCTCCTCATAATCCATCTTTGCTGCATGCTCCACTGTTAGCTTAGCGTGCCACCCATGTGCAGCCACCTCGGCTGCCTTCCTTGCCTCAGATGGGGTGGCCACTTGAGACATATCCACATTAGCGCCCGCTCCAGTATACGTTCTGGAGCCACTAGGTCCTTGAAGGGCGCGTTCGGCAGCACGCTGCACATCCGTTCTCCTGGCAGCCTGGGACAAGACGAAACTGTTCATTAGCTAATGAACGCTTTCCGACCAGGGACAGGCTCAAGGCGCGCGTTTCGAGGCGGAAAGCGTTCATTAGCTAATGAACGCTTTCCGCCCAGGGACAGGCTCAAGGCGCGCGTTTCGAGGCAGAAAGCGTTCATTAGCTAATGAACGCCTTCCGCCCCGGTCCAGGCTCAGGGCGCGCGTTTCAAGGCGGAAAGCGTTCATTAGCTAATGAACGCTTTCCGCCCAGGGACAGGCTCAAGGCGCGCGTTTCGAGGCAGAAAGCGTTCATTAGCTAATGAACGCCTTCCGCCCCGGTCCAGGCTCAGGGCGCGCGTTTCGAGGCAGAAAGCGTTTTTTAGGTAATGAACGCTTTCCGACCAGGGACAGGCTCAAGGCGCGAAAGGGACGTACCGAAGCCTGTACAACAGGTATCTCGCTACCAAGGCCGAGGTCATCAGGCACTACCGGTGGCCTCTTGCTTTGCCAGAAAGGAGCTGTAATCGACGATTTCCACGCCGTGTTTACATAGCTCGCTATATAGAATGCCTTGCTTTTTTGTTGTTCTTCTGCCCTACTTTTTAAGTTTTGAAAAGCCGAAAGCCGATTCGTGTGCCTAGGACAGCTCGAGTCTACCTCAAAGTCATCGCTGTCCAGTTCGATCACAGTGAGCTTGTTGTTTCTAATGGCGACGATATACAAAATTGGACGCTGGCCTTCAATTATACTGTACGCAACGCGTTTTTCCGGAAGAAGGCTACCTTCTTCTACAGTCGTAGAGATGTATTGGGAAAAACTGTACATCATTTCGTCAGCAAGCTGGTTTTGGTCATTTGAGTGAATTATTATTCGCAAGGTGTCTGTAGGATTGTCGGTTTCTAGCGTTCTAACAATGCTCCACTTGTGGCCAAGATATAACTGGAAAGTATGCTGTTCCCTCAGTGCTTGAAATGTTTCTGCTGTCGTCATACTGAAATGAGAGAAATTGGCTGTCAACTGTGAAAGGGGTGTGTGTGAAAGAACTTTGGAAAAGTGATGTAACTTTAGCAAAATATTGTAAGTCATTTCTGGCGGCTGAAAATGACATGTCAAATATCGATGACGATTTCCGTCAAAAATGACATCTGCTGTCGCTTTCTGATTCGGTCTGTTCAGATCAAGGATATAATTTTAAGATATGCTGGTGTCATTTGCGCTGAAATCGAGAATCGATCGATTCAGTAAGATAGAAATTCTCCGTTGACTCGCAAGTTCATATCATTTTCAGAACGAAAGAAACGGCTTCATAAGCTAATGACGGCTAATTTTGACGAAAATATGTTTTCTATTCCTTTTGATGAGGGTTGCGAGATTATCTGCAAACCGTGCCCGGGAATAGTTATTGAAGATTCTATGGAAATAGGGGCTGACTTTTTTGATAATGAGCCAATTCCACGCACAGCCCCGAGCGCAAATACGCAATTGGTTCTTTGGAAAGCGCCTTTGACGTCTAGATCGGAAGTTAGCTCTAATTCTTCACGCGTTTCCGGGACACGCGCTTTGCGCGAAATTGACTTACAAGAGATAAAAAGCAAACTAGAATCAGAATTTTCAGAGACAAGTTTAGACTTGCTTAATGAAGACCCTCTTCGGTGCATTAACGGTGAAGTAAACAAGCAGATTGTAACGCGCAAACCGTACGAATCCGACATACGCAAGAAACAATATACATGCGTAATTAGTATCAAGCAGCGACGTTTGCAGGCTGACAGTATTTCAATGGCAGAAACCATTAAGTGCAATTGCAAGTCGTACTGCTGTCTATCTTTCTCATCGGCAGATATTAAGTCCTTTCGCGAAAATATTTTCAGTATGTCGCAAAAAGATAGGAAGGAATACTTCATCAAAGACTTGCTAAAACACAGCTCACGATCTGAAGACAAATTCGACTTCAAATACTTTTTGGCCAAGAAGCAGGTATGTTTTTTTTTGAACTCGTTCATTAGCTAATGAACGGTCTCTGGCCAAAGCGCGACTCCCACTTAGACACTTTGGCTGCGGGAACCGTTCATTAGCTAATGAACGGCCTCTGGCCAAAGCGCGACCCACACATAGACACTTTGGCTGCGGGAACCGTTCATTAGCTAATGAACGGTCTCTGGCCAAAGCGCGACTCACACTTAGACACTTTGGCTGCGGGAACCGTTCATTAGCTAATGAACGGTCCCTGGCCAAAGCGCGACTCCCACTTAGACACTTTGGCTGCGGGAACCGTTCATTAGCTAATGAACGGTCCCTGGCCAAAGCGCGACTCACACTTAGACACTTTGGCTGCGGGAACCGTTCATTAGCTAATGAACGGTCCCTGGCCAAAGCGCGACTCACAATTAGACACTTTGGCTGCGGGAACCGTTCATTAGCTAATGAACGGTCCCTGGCCAAAGCGCGACTCACAATTAGACACTTTGGCTGCGGAGGAGAGTGCTGACGAGCATGCGCCGGCCGTCCCGCCTGCAGACGTGCAGTGTTGGGGGTGTCTCCCAAGCGTCTTAAATTGGCATGACCTACCAAAACCCTTATGCTTTTTTTTGGATAATGTGTTAATAATTTTTGAGTGACGGTGTCTTTTTTTTGTAACAGGTGTGCTTTAAGTTCTACTATATGGCTTACGGCATCAGCTACGGGTATCTTCAAGACTGTCGAACACGCGTGCTCGAGGGCCGACACACGTTTGTTCATGGATTGACGTACGAGGAGGACAACCGCAAGGTCTCCCTGAAACGCGAGTCGGTCGTCGCATGGCTCGAGAAATACGCGGACGAATACGGACAACCCCAACCTCACAAACCCGAGAAGCACCTTTCAGATGGATTGACCATCGAAGAGCTGTGGGACGAGTACCTTCAGAGCTTGGGTGAGAATGAGGAGAGCAAAAAATTCTCTCTCAGTTACTGGTACAAAATATTTGAAGAAGATTGCAGCAAGTGGCTAAAGATTCCATCGGTGAACCGATTTTCTCACTGCGATGTTTGCGCGTCCTTCAAGTTATTGAAGGAAGGCTTAACCAAATCTCAAAAAGGTGAATATTCATGAATAGCTTTGTGATGTGTTTATATGTTTATGTAATTTGTTCACTGACCTGAATTTGTGTATCATGCACAGGGCAATACAACGGGCCTCTCAACAAACATCTGGCAATCGCACGAGCGGAGCGCCAGAAGTTCTACAAACATGGTCGTAAAGCGAATATGACCAAGAGCATTGCCATGAACAAAACTTGGCATAAGTATGCCTCGGTGATCATCGATGGCATGACGCAGTGGACCACCCGACTGCCACACTTTCGACGTATCCCTAAACATCTGGACTCTAAGGACTTCCTTGACGTGCACAACATGGGGAGCATGATCGAGAACGTGGGCCGCTTCATGGATTTCAACTACGCCAACTTCAAGGACGATGCGAACTTCCTTGTCAACGTTTTGCACCGGGATATCCTCCGCATTCAAGAGCATCGACGCAACGGGGACGGGGAAAATTCATACCCGATGCCGGAAGTATTGTATGTACAGCTTGACAATGTGAGCACCAACAAGAGCAAGTTGATGTTGGCATACGCAGCTTGGCTGGTGCACACGGGCGTCTTTCGCAAGGTGAAACTCAACTTTCTGTTGGTGGGACATACGCACGAGAACATTGACCAGATGTTTTCACGCTTCTCCGTGCGTCTACGACGCAAGCAAGCTTTGACGCTCGACGAGATGATAGAGGTCGCACAAGAATGCTTTACGGATGGTGTAATATGCGAGCACACCGAGAAGATCTTCGACTTCAGCTCTTGGTTTGATGGTCACGTCTTCGATTGCCACAATATTTTGGCACAGCAGGCTTTCAAGTTCAAGATGAACGAGCACGGCGAAGTGGGCATGCAGTACAAACAGTATTCCATTTCACCAAAATGGTTACCCGAGACTCCATTGCCAAAGCTTGTTTCTATACCCCCTGTCGCGGGGCCTGGATACATCAAGCCGATTCCTTTTACCGAAGAAGGCATCGAAAAGCTTGAGCATACCTTACAGGCGTTGAAGGACATTTTGGGCACAAAGCTCACGGAGGTGCACGAAAAGTTTTGGCGCGAGGATGTCATCGAGAAACAGCGCCACCTAACTGCTGGTGGAGAATGTCAAGCGCCCGCGATACCCTTCCAGCATCCCGAGAAAATCGCCATCGAGCGCAATGCCACCTTGGTTCGACTGATAGAGGCGCCCGCGTTGGCGATAGAAGCTGCCGGGGCTGCCGCCGTCCCCGCTATACCGGTGCGCATCCAACGCCGAATTGATCGAGCGCCGATAGAAGTGTACAACGGTAAACGGAAACACCAAGGTCGAGCCCAAAAGCGAGCAGAGCAGTACGTGGACAACGCCCAGTGGGAGGTCACCTACGGCCAGATGACAGTCGGCAGCTTTGCGGTGGCTCTCGCGGTGGAATCTGAAAACGACAAGTTCGCTTTCCGCGTACAACTGAAGCGAAGCGAATGGTCGGATCCGTTGTACTTGGTGAAGGTGGAGGCGCGCTATCCGTCAACTCAACAGCTGCTATATCGCTATTTCCAACCCAAAAAGCACACCGACACCAAGAAGAAGCACCTCGGCAAGCAACTTGCGAGTCACGTAGGAGCTTTCGCAGCGCCACCGGGGCACCGACCGTCTACCGAGACTTTCGATAAGAATGAAATAGTGCTGGCATGGAATGTGGATGCGAAAGACCCCGAACGGAGTATACCGAACGAGCAATACGCGCAGATAGTCGTCGCTTTGCTTGCACAACAATCCAAACGCACGCGCAAGGACCTAGGTGACTTGAATGAATCGGATGATTCCGATGAAGACGAAGCTTTTGATAATTGCGTAGCGGTAGCGGTAGCACCTGAAGTGGACGCGTAAAGCAAGACGAAAAAAAAAACATGTAAATAATATGTGTATAACGTGTATATAGATTCTGAGTCAAAAGTTCTTTGTGTTTTCACTCCTCCTAGATTTCGAAAAAGTGCATTTGACCTCAATTTTGTACCATAAAACCATTAAATCTAATGCACAACCTGCACTTGCATGTTCTTGACTGTTAAAATGCGGCTTTTTAATCCTATCATGAGGTAAATAAGGCAATATCATTTTCACATGAGAATATCATTTTCATCGAATAGTGTGTTTTGTGTCTATTGCCAGATCGGTGGGTTTACCCACCGTAACACGCTGTTACGGTGGGTAAACCAACCCTACGCGTTTGGCGCGTAACGGGGTCGTTACGCGGTTCCGCAAGAAATGTGACATTATAGTGACCAACTAGACACCTAAAACTAATACTAAAAGTACTCGGGGGTCAATAGACTTGGCGGCAGACGCTGTTAAACATGCCTCCTATTGCGCTCAACTTGAGAAAACTTGAGAAAATAATAGGGTGTGAGTTATGCATTCCCGCTGGTGCGTGTGGGCGGGAATGGACTGTCCAAGAGTTTGGCGGGCAATGTCACAACCCCCTTGACTATAGATTGAAGGCTCGAGTGACCACATGTGACCCGGACCAAGCACCTGGCAAGCGATTCGAAGTGACGTTCGAATATGCCGGAGACAAACACGCGAGGTCCCTCGTCTTCATCACCGCGTATTTGCACTTGGGTGAATACATGACAATGCACATGCTTAAACACAATGGATTGCCTTGTTGAGATGAAAACGTTTGGTATACTGATATATTTTGATGTACAAACTTTTGCAGCTGCTTGAGCTGTACCCATTGACGTGAACTTATTTCCCCCACGAAACCCTATGAAAATAACGGATTTGAGCCAATTTTAGGGCTTAATGAACCCCGACACCCCCATGGTAACGTAGCATGCCTACGATATGCACATGCCTCCCCAAGTGATGTACATCAAAACTTAACATTGTCAACTATCGTATATGAAGTGCCAACCCTAAGATCGCATACTACCGCCTCCCTCCGTACGGCACGGATCTACCAATATTTGTGACACTTGTAAACCCACCGTAAGCAAATTTCCCAACCCACCATAATATTTGGCAACTTCATGCGCCTCTTACATATCGAAAACACCTTAGAATGGTGCAAATTATGTTTTCCATGTTCGAAGGGACTCTTAATGAGTGCCATGAAACATAGGTTTGAGACAATATACGCCGTTACATAGAAGCTTTGGGTTGTTTACAATCGTCATTACGGTGGGTTAACCCACCGTACCCATTTGGCAATAGACACTTGGCCCTCTCAGCGTTGTTGGCCTCCCGTGGTGGCTTCTTGTTCGCATCTTCACCAGTAGGCGCGGGCGTCTCCTTCTTCTTAAAGTCCTTGCGCTTGTCCCCCGACTTTTTGGCAGCGCCAAAGCGTCGCATGGCGGCCAACATCTCTGGAAGGTCAATTCCCAGCTGCCTGGCCTCATAACAAGAGTAGACACAGCTTGACCTGCGTGTTAGGTCCTGCTGAAGGGTCAGTGCCCAAGCCTCTGCGTCATTCTTCAACTTGTGCTGGACTTCGGGTTTAGGCTTAGTTATTATGGGCTCTGACTAGCCCCTAGCCTGACCCTGCTTCCGTCTCGTGTCCGTGACATCCTAGCACTGTACTGTACAGTAGTACAGTACAGTAGTACAGTCATCGTTTCACAGTCTGGGTTTCCGAGAGCATAAAGCTTCGGCCAGACACAAGTTATATGATTATCAGTTTGTCTCCTAGCGAGCTTAGCCGGACAGCGTATCTATCTTCCTCGCAGGTTATAGGCCGCACCGGCTTTCCGGTGGTTCTGATGATGGCACAGCGCCTTGCTGTTGCCATGTTCGGCTAAGTAGGACGTAGGAGGGGTTGAGCGCCCACTTGGGCGGTGGTGAATTACTCTTTCAGTATGGCCTTTTGACTTGGCAGTGATGGCGGCACGCGTTGTGCTCGCCTTCGCTGCGCAGGAGATCAGTTAGTGACGGATTATTTTTATTTTACGGAAGCATCGTCGCAGCGAGAGTTAATCTGTTCCGTGCGCCGCTGGCTCCGGCGAGGTCGTTCCACACGTGCATGATTTTGGCCGCTCTCATGGTTTCGCTTACGACCTGTGAATTTTGATCTGTCAACTGAGACTTCTACAGACTATCTGGCCGCTGTAAGCGTTCTTCCACCATCTCCCTGTTTAGCTCAACCTTCTCCCCTGTCTTTTCATCATGGTTACCACAGCGAATAGATCGACGCGGTCTCGCGTCCGTAGATTGGAAACGATTTTTGATGACGTCGGTGCGCAGCACGCTGCGACTCCGCACACGCCGCAGCTGCCAGCTCCGACCACCGCAGCTGCGAGAGAGATTTTGGACAAATGTAAGCAGTTGGCTCGTGACAGTTTCGACAGGAAAGTTGCAAAAACCGTTGCCACTAAAATTCTTGGGGACAAATCGGAGCGCTTTGCGGGCACAGAGGCGGACGCTGTGGACATTTTTTCACAATTAATGCATGAGCTCCGCACGCAATTTGTGCTCCAGTCATCGGCATTTGCTCCCCTGTTTGACTTGACTGACATGGCAGTTGAGGCTAGGCATGAGGCGAATGAATTATTGCTTTCGGCTCTGACATTTCTGGCTCGCCCTGGCTCACCTGCCCGTGACTGGCTTGAGGCCTCTGGGTCCGACGTTCCTGGAGATGGCAAGCGCGCTGCCCTTGAGGTGGTGCGCATGCGCCAGGAACGTTCGGAACCCTTTGACTCTTTTGAGTTGCTGCTGGCGGTCCGCATCCCCAGCAGCAAAGATCCTGACCGTGGCATCCGCGAGTTCAATGGCCTGTTGAGGGACGTTCAGCGTTCCCACAACTTGCCAGAGGACGCGGTGAAGCGGCAGTTTCTAAAGGCTCTCGGCGATTCGTGGCTGTACCGTGATTTGGCTAACTCTCTGGCTCGAGCTGACCAGCGGCAGGGCGTGTCTCTCCTGACTATTCAGGCTCGTGTGCGGGAGCAGTTCCGCCACGGCCTGAGAGTCTCTGACGCCCCTGTCTCTGCTCTGTCATTCGGCGATGGCGCGTCTGACCTGGCTGCGGCGTCGTCCAGTCTGCAGAAGCAGCTGGAGCGCATGCAACAGGACATTCGTGACCTAAAGCGGCAGAAGCGGGGAGGGCCTCCGCCTGCGGGCAAGCACCTTACCCGCTCTGCTGCCAAGCTTCATCGTGCTGGTGTTAAACCGCTTGGCACCGCTCCTCATGTCTCATTTGACAAGAAGAGTGGTGCCTTCGTGCCCCACTGCCAGAATGCGGTGTGTGCACAAAGTGGTTTGAAGCACTGGCATGCTGAATGCCCCAACGGCGGTCGTCACTCTGCCCACTATTGTAGTGCGGTTGAAGACTACGAGACTGACTGCCTGGCTGTTCGTTTCCAGCGTTTCTATGACGCGGGGGATGAGCACGCCTTCGAGTCGCTCTGCACGATGGAGGGTCGCCCAGAGGTGTGCGAGCTGTCGGCACATTCTTTTGTGACGGCTGAGCCCACGTCTCTGCGGCACTTTCAGGATGCGGCGGCTTCCGCTCAGGATGCGGCAACTGACGATGACGACGTGGCTCACTTTCCTCTAGTCACATTCCACTCGGGTGCACGGGGCTCGATTCCGCCACCGCCTGCGGTTCGGGATCCCTCTGCACTCGTGGCTAATGGTGTGCCTACGGCTCATGACCCACCAGTGGCTGTCTCTGGCTCTCTCGGCTTGCCTGGTTCTGTCCCATCGCTCCAGCTTGGCGACTCTGCACCGGCTCCGCTGTTTGCTGGCATGACGATTGAGACTTCTGACATTGGCTCCGGAGTCTCTGACAACGACCAAGGCTCTGACAGTGACTCTGACGGCGGGCAGCAAGTGGCTTTTGACTCCTTCGGCACTCTTGAGCATGACTCTGACAGGGGGGCATCGCCACTAGCAGCTCCGATGTACCGTCCACGGGCGCCGCCGAGTTTTCTCCGGTGTGCATTAATGTCCTCGATGCTCTGCTGTTCTCTACTGGCCAGTGCTACGGCATCTCTGGTTGCCGTGGGCGGTGGTGACAGGGGCCTGGTTGAGCCCGGAGTCACCGTCCATCGGTCTACTGGAGGTATCTTTGCTTCGGATCCGCCACTTGGCTCTCTGGACATCCGTGATTGGCCGCCTGACGATCGAGTTATTTTGTCTCTTTCTTCAATGTGCAAACCGCCGAGGGGATCTGCTTGTATGTTTTCTTCAGTTGATTTGCTTGCTGCTGTGGAACCACCTTGCCCACTTGGGCCTGGTGGTGCTCAATTTCAAAAAGACGGTTTACAATTCACTTCGGGATTACTCTGTATCTACATCCCAACCGCTGAACTCAGCTCTGCTGACCAGCTTCAAAGTGGCTGAGTTTCTAGTCAATCATCCTGGCAGCTTGATTAGCTTTAGCCCAGTAGTGGGTGACCGGGTCAAGACCCCGGCACCCAGCTAGAAGTGATCGGTTTCCACCGAGTTGCACGTAGGTGTTTGTTTATTATCACGTGGCTGTATACCCTGTACCTGCTTTGCTAGGTAGTCACACCCACGGGTGGTGTGCTGGACTTCGGGTTTAGGCTTAGTTATTATGGGCTCTGACTAGCCCCTAGCCTGCCCCTGCTTCCGTCTCGTGTCCGTGACATCCTAGCACTGTACTGTACAGTAGTACAGTACAGTAGTACAGTCATCGTTTCACTGTCTGGGTTTCCGAGAGCATAAAGCTTCGGCCAGACACAAGTTATATGATTATCAGTTTGTCTCCTAGCGAGCTTAGCCGGACAGCGTATCTGTCTTCCTCGCAACTTGTCCTGCACCTCCACGATGACCTCAAGGTCCTCCCACGTTACCTTGTTGGGGGCGGGGTAGCTGACTCGTAGCTGTTCAGAGACGCGCTTCTTGTATTCCTTGATGCGCAACCCCTTGATGCAATCCTCGATGTTCTGTCTGGTGGTGATATCTTTCACCTTCTTGCCAGCGTTTAGCGAGGCTTCCCTGCGCCTGCAGCTCTTGACGTAGGCAAGTCCATCTTGTTCAGGGGTTTGTGGCTTAGCCACCAGTAGGTCCTCCTTCTCTTTAGTCCCCTTCATCAAAAACTTAGCCTCAAGTTCTGCAACGAACGCCCGCAGAGCCCAGCAGTAGTGAGCATCCTCAGTACCATCGACGCCTGTAAGGCCCTTGGTCGAGGTCCCCACATCTTGCCACTCGTCAGACTCCTCACCATCAACGTCACCATCCTTAAACTCTCTGCAGACTGCCCATGTCTCCCCTGCCTTCATCTCGTGAAAGGGGGGTAACGCACAACGCACAGAGCCCTGGAAGGAGTCCCTGTCAGAGGTGCCCTTCAGGATACGAAATGCATTGGAGGCCATAATGCCATCCTTTAAATACGCACGCGCACCACCACTCGTGAGCGGGTGAAGTGGCATGGTCCTCTCCTGCCATGGACTATGGCTTCTGGACTCTGGTTCTGGTTGCACATCTTTGACACTGACAACTTCTTCAACTCTGGTGAACTCCGCAGCTTTGTGGACCACTTTGAAAGTGGCTAGGTAGCTTTGAGATTGGCTGTAGGAAATTAGCTTGAGGCAGCATCCTAGCAGCACTTTCAGAATGGGTCCGCCCTGGCTAAAGCACAGGCCTCCCACTAGCAGTTTCCAGCTTCTTGCTGTTTGTTGTTTCGGAACAATTTGCTTCGGCTGTGCTCCTCTCTATGCAACCTGTAACAGTCACTATGTACAGTCATGGAGTACAGTGCAGGATTCAGTGACCCGTAGGTCGTAACTTGCTCTCACTCCCGTTAGCTGTACCAGTACTCGTACAGTACTAGGTGACAGATACCTAGGTCACATACCGCTTTATATTCGTTTATCTTTATAATCAGGACACACTTCTAGGAGATTATTCAGTGACACCCGATATATTGCCGTAACAATATATCTCACAACAATGCGGCCACTGACGTGTCAGTCAGAAGATGGGGAACGGTAACATCATTAAAGCTGGCACAGAATAGTGACATTCTATTCGTAGATGAAGATTTCAGGGCGGAAGCTTGTTACAGTTTTTGCAAATGTGACATTGACTTGAGAATAAGTAGGCCCTGACTGCAGGTCAGGACTAGTGGACTCATTATTGTTTTGCCTTCGCAAGTGCTAGGTGGTTGTTCGCGTGCCGAGTGCTAGATTGCTAAGTAGCTAAGACAGCTCTGCTCACAGTTTTGTACAATAATTCGTACTTTTGGTGGTTTTATTATCTTTTGGTGAATATATTATATTGTTGTTTTTTATCTTTTTACATGTTAGAAATTTGGGCTTGTATATGAGAGCTTTGCATGTGTTTCTAGAATATCAGAATTTCAAAAAATTTGTAGCTCTACGATCACGTTGTTATGCCGGAACACGCCTTGATTATTACGGACTCGTGTGTACGTTGGGAGTATGTATGCCAGATATATACATGCGAGCATTGAGGTCACTCGGGACTATCAGTATCTGTCCTATCATATGCACGCGTTTGCGACAAGAGTACTCGAGCATTACCGTAGCCGTACTCGTAGAGCCGTTCATAGCTCACGTAGCATAAGCTACCGTTAGACTCTCTCGCGTTACTCTCATATGTTATATCTTTTACTCAGACATATCACACGTTTCAGCCTCATATTTTTGCTTACAGCGATAGTCGTAAAACACGGATATACAGAATATCATACCCTGTATGTGTTTCAAACTATCTATTAAATGTCTGATATCTTGAACCGGGATATTCCAGTATTGGCATTGGCATTGGCATCGGCAGTGGCAGTGGCATTGGCATTGGCGCATTGGCATTATTGATTCATGATTGGCAATCTTGGGACATGTTTCCCAACTGAACTCCCCACCGCTTCCCCACATGACATCACATGCACATGGCCGGTCCTTATGCTTATTAGCACCTTAAGGGCGAATTGCCATACTGCTCATACTGATCCTGTTTTCTAGGAATTCATTCTCACGTTTTCGGCAATAACTCAAGTTCTAGACCTCTATTTGCCACGATTCTTCGTTTACCTCATATTATGGAACTAGGTGGATGATATGGCACCTCATTATTACTCACACCGTATGTACACACATGAATATATGTGACCCATCACCACCATACTTAAGGAAACTCTGTCGAACAGCTTCTGGGGGCATTTTTGGCCATGTGCCATGAACATGCCACCACTATTAACTTGATGTTATGAGTGGGCGATGATGTATCATGGTGTATATCAATGGGAAAAAATACCCTGTCCTTAATTTGAAGCCTTTAAAGCACTCCCCATAGAGCACGCTTTTGTCATCTGCAAGCAGAACACCCCTGCACTTTCCACCAAGTCCCCCACTCGACATTCCGAGTTTGGTGGACATTGGAGGGTTGAGAGACCTCGCCCAAGTCCCCAATATAGACACCAATACTTCATGGGACTAGCTACTACCCGTAGGGCCCGCATTCGGTATGAGGGTGTTCGCGTCACGGTTTGGAATAATTAAATATAGATCCCCCCCCCCTTTCCATACACTGAACACTCTCTCTCTTTCGCGTTTTGGATTTATACCGGAGTAGACACTTGACACTATCGACTATTCTATGTTTAAAATAATTAAAAATTGTCGCACCGAAGGTGCATCTATTCCTCTCGTAATATTCTATCTTGAATCTAACAATCTTTACCGTGACACACGTCTTTTGTAAAATTGTATCCAGTCGGCTTTATAAATATAGATGGCAGCGCCAGCGGTGTCACTTCATGGATTCCCTCCACCTATTCACATTCAGAATTCACGCATCGTGGCGAATCGCTACTGAGACGTGTCAGGTGTCACTACCCGTAGGAACCTTTGGGGGGGAAACCCCGGCGTGCCACATACTAAAGCTTTGCAAATTGCAATGGGCCATCCCATGGCCATGACATGTACATCGCGATGTCGATGTCGATGACGATGACGGCCCAGAACCGCCGAACATGACAGAATCAACAATCATGATTTGCAATTCAGCGATTCGGAGCGGTCAGACGCGAACACACATTTCCTCGTGCGGTTGAGACGTTGAGACCGTCGAGTGTTGAGACATGATATCGCAACATTCATTTTGGTTTTCCGTCGCTGAGCGGAAAGGGCAGGCAGCCCTTATTTGACTTGATGGATATGAACTATCTGCGTGATATTGAGAACGCATATGGTTCGTATCTTATTCCCTGGACTGTTAGTAACCCACGGGTACCAACATTCTTCGGATCAAGTAAGCAATTCTCTTGAACCATGGGGGATATAATGAGCGCTCGGGAGTGTGAGTTCGCGCGGGTATGCACGTTTTCAAGAATGTCTTGACACTATGTTTAGTGTAGTGATCCCCATGCTCCCGTGGTTGCGACAACATCTATACTTCGTCACATCTCAGAAAACGACCACTGACATATTCATTACGATACAGTTGGCATGTTGGGACTCGAACCCAATCCGGGATGTATTCAGCTTACATCCCGGACACCATGCATGCTATATTACACGACTATTGAAAACAGCATAAAAAAGTCGCGTGAAATATTTCAAGTTGACTATGCGTGCCAAATATAAAAAACTGTGATGAGAAAAACGAAGGGAGCTCAAGGAGCTCAAGGGCTCGAAGGAAACCATGGCGGTAGACAGGATGGTTGGTCGCAGAGGTGAACTGCCACGCGCCACCTACCCCAACGAAAGCGAAACCTGACGAAAGGGTTAGCACGCAATTCAAATACAATAACAAACTTTTACACCCAGGTTAGTGGGAAAAACAGGCACAAAGTAAGTAGGCACAAACCAACAAAGAGTGGGGCTGTATGGGCGGGCGCACTGCGGTGAACTGTTTCGGCATACACCATATTTGCAAAATCGAGTCAGTCGCGGAAATTGCCGCAGAAAACGTGCAAAATTGAAAACTTCCAAAAGAACATTCATTGCTCACAAATACGGTCGGGACCACTTGTGAAGCAGCCGTACAAACAGAAAAGGAGAAACGGGAAAACAGAGAGCTAGGAACCAACGTACCGTAAATTGGAGCTTTGAATCTCACGGGCAACCTGCACAATCTCCGACACGCCCACAAACCGCGCTTTCAGTTTACACATAAACAATGAAAAATAGTGAAAAGTGAAAAATAGTGAAAAGTGAAAAATAGTGAAAAGTATAAAGCTGGAGTTGCAGGCAGTTCAGGTCTGCGTGCAGTGCAGTAGTGCAGGGTGGGCGCTCCTGGTGAATAATGAATGTAACGTTGGCAGGCGCGGAACGTATTTGGAACGGGTGCTCGGTCAAACACTCATACCGTCTACATACGCGGGTCCGCGGCATTCTCGATTCAGGATTAGGTTCCATGAACCTGCTTCATGGATAGTAGGAAAAATTAACGATGAGAGTCCAGGAAATATCCGGATCTGACGCCCGTAACCATCTAAGATTCAATCGGACGATAACCTGATTTTAGGCTAGAATCTAAAACATCATTGGCTCGAATTTTTCGAACCAATACCTGACCTGAATGGAAGATCGGGTATGAAAAAGTTACGAATTTAATGAAGTACTGTCAATATGATTGGTCAGATGAGCAGCGTCTGTGAGCTCCTCGCAAAATCTGGAGTAGGACAGCCGACGTCTGCAGTAGGACAGCCGACACGATGCGGCAGATCGGCATTTCTGAATCGGAAGGCTCAAAAAGAGCATATTACGCGACTTAATAATATAGATACTTCATATATGTCCACTAGTTGACTACCGTGGCAGTTATGGTTGTTTCCGCGCTCATACTGATCGCATACTGCTAAAAACGAATTCGCCCTTAGGGTGTTAGCGGCCGCCCGTCCGCCTAGCCTCGCCTCAAATCGAAATGACTACTCGAATATCGCGTTTTTATTGGTTGGTTTACTATCGTGTCATTTTGGAATCTTCAAGGTTTTACGCTTCTACCGAGCTCGGCAGCTCGCTTCTACCGGCGACAAAGTAATTTATACACGGACATGACGGACGGGAGAGTCATAGTCATCAGTCCGAGTGTGCGGCGATGCCGGATGCCGCTGCCGATGCCGATGCCGATGCCGATGCTGCATGCTGCTGGGCAGTGGTAGTCGCAGTCGTGGGACACTGTGACAAAATAAATTTACCCCGGGGGACCAAATCGCCCCCCGGCTACCAGTCGTGGGACACTGTGACACTACTGTAGTGGGCACTTATCATATGCGATCACATGACATCATCATTAGGAATTCCTATCATTATCATATGATATCGCAACCACACGACAGCGACAGGGTGACACACAGTTGACAGTCTCACTGTGAGAAAAGGATTAAGGCGAGCGCATCTTTGATCTTAGCGCAGGCGATGAAAACCGGCGACGTTCATCCACCCACAGAACTGTCTGCGCCCAAACTACCTACTCTAAGGGTTAAGCCACTAGCTCTTTGCCATATCTGCAAAGATGGGGATTCACTTGACTCAAACGGATTCCTGCTTAAAAACTGCCCCTGTTTTTGTTGCTAAACAGCACTTGCCCGTTAAATGCCGTGTTTCAACAAGGGCAAGCCAAACCCATAACACCGCAACTCACCTGTCCTTCAGCTCCTCTGTCGGTTCTTCCGCATCGCTGCTTCGTGCCCAACGTTTAAGGCTATCTGCCTCGAGATCGACTTGTTTGCCTGTCAGAGGTATGTTGACGAGGGTTTCAGACCTCTTTGCACCTTGACGTGCCATTCGACTGCACACAATGAGCCCTCATATCTCATTTCCCCCCCCTACTGAGGGTTGTTTGCAGCTGACGATGACGATGATATGCCGTCTCCAATGACAATCGCCCCTTTCCATAGCGCTCTAACCCAGCTTCTTGACCACCGCATCATACGTTTGGGGGGAGTGGTCGAGGACGATATGGCCAATGCAATTGTCGCACAACTTCTCTATCTCGATGCAAAGGATTCTAACAAGGACGTCACTATTTATTTGAATTCGCCTGGCGGATCAGTCACTGCAGGTATGTTTCAGAGCTTGATGAAAAACTCATGCCTTAGAAACGTAAAATAAGCTGCAGAAGGGTTTCACGAAGTGTTCGTTTGCCGCTCGAGGTGAATCACCTGTTCTCTGCCGGAAGCTCAACAGAATGGCTTCTGCGAGGCAGGCTTGATATGCACGAAATATGTCTGATCGCTTGTGTTATTGTTTTATGCTTTTACAGGGATGGCCATTTTCGACACAATGCGTCACATTAGGCCGGTACGTCCGCACTTCACGGCACGCCCGTACTGACCACTGACCACTAGCTGGGGTACAGATACTCTCCAGAAACTGAGGGTTTTCATATCCCCGTCGTCCAGACTGTCGAGGCTAATCTTGATAATATTTTGCCTTGTGTTGCTGAAGCAAATGTTCTAGGCCGTGTGGCGATAGACGCGCGCGAACAGAACATACGCACACACACAAAGAATCCGCTCTTTCAGGAGTTCCAACCCGTCCGTATTGTATGACTAGATACGTTTGTTGGTGTGCTATCTCTGGCAACGTTTTCCGTTTCTCTATAACTCTTCTCCTATAATTTTCTAAGGGTTTGAAGGCGACCCGTTGTACCAGGATGTTTCGACCACTTGCGTCGGAATGGCTGCCAGTATGGGCGCTTTCCTGCTGAGCGCTGGAACGAAAGGAAAACGATTCGCTCTTCCGAACGCCCGCATTATGGTGCGACCAGATACCTTGTTGCTGAGACGCACGCTTGGATCTCGTTTTAGAAAATAGCGAGTATGTGCGAGGGGCTCTGTGGGTGCTTCAGGTAGATGTATTGCCTTTAGATTTCTCCTGTTATCAAATCTAGCGGACGGAAATCTCAAACAACAACAAATTCTGCAGATATTTGTGCGTATCCCGCAGAAGACCTCCGCCGCTTGAAGCAAACGCACGGCAATGGTGGTGTGTCTCAGATCCACCAGCCGCTTGGCGGAGCTCAAGGGCAGGCGGCCGACATCGAACTGCAGACTAAGGAAATGATGTACCACAAAGAGAACTTGAACAAATACCTTGCAGGTTTTAACCTTTCGGCTTTCAGGGCTTTCATCTCGTCCATTTTGTAATGGGTTCCTCGAAATACGACAGCAGCTGTTCCGTGAGGCTCTGGCGGGCCCTTGCGAAGCTCTTTATTTCACCTATAGAGTATCGCTGTAATCTTGGGCATGACCATGCAACAACCCTTGCGGCGAGGAGCGTGCCGTTGCTTCGATGCTGGAGTTGATAGTGCCCTCTTTTCGGAGCGTGCAGCAAACGACTCTGAGGATCGCCCTTCCGGCGTTACTGTTCCCATCATGCAAGTAGGCCTTTGCTGGACGGTGACGGTTGGCCCGGCAAGTGTCGTGGGGACAGAGTTCACGGGGAAAACTTTCGCCGAGATGAAGGCCGACACGGATCGTGACTTCTTCCTGGGGGCAGAAGAATCGGTGGAGTACGGTATCATCGACGCGGTGATCTCCAACCCTACGTGGGATCAGGTGATGTTACTATCGCCTTCTCAAGAGAATTTACGTGCGAAGAGTTTTCGACGCAAGCTGCGCGCACTTGCACTGTTCTCCCGTTCGGTTTAGAGAAGCGCGCTTTGGGACTCGTTTGATGGAGCGTCGTCTTGAAGTATCGCTCCCCTCGCACCACTTCATATGCTTACATAAAAAACCTACGACGTTTGCCGAGGAAAGCCTACTCGACGGAAGTTACCTGGCGTTCTGTTGTCTAATATTATTGGTCTGTCCTGTCGCCGACTCACTTGCGACGTTGAAAAAATTGAAGGTTTCTTCGCTGCAGTTTCAGCATCTGGGTCAGAGGTAACAAGGGTCTTTTTTGCAGTGCTCTAAGATCCGCATGGGTATATTTATATGGCGTTTTCGATCCATACGGCGTTATAAGATCCGTATGGGTATATCCATATTGGCGTATATGTTTTCAGCTCATTTGGTCGCGTTAGTGCATAAGAGCTTCTGGGAAATAAGGCCTTGTCTTCCGCGCTGCAAGTAAGTCGAACTTGGAATATCAAGTTTGTAGGGCTTACTCAAAGGTCCCTCGGCTCCGCTGTTCCTCACCCTCGAGTTGGATGTTCAGTTCTAACGGGAGTGACTCGCGGTATGCCACAGGCCAAGCAAGTCGACACGGGCATGTACGACTTCGAAGAGTATGATTGGCGCGAGCTCCCTACACTTGATCCGCTTCACCCGGCAAATCAGAACTTGGACGCTGAATTCTAAAACGCTTCTTGTACAACCAGGTTAGGCAAGTAATCAGCCAGGTTGCTTAACTCTTTTCCACACTTGGTGGTTTGCACTTGGGGTTCGCATTATACTTGGAGAGTGCAGACCGTACGAGGGATGTGTTGGTGCACTGAAGTTCGAATCGTGCACACCAGGTAAAGTTTTGAAATATTCTAGAAGTCACGATTCAAAATATTCAATTGTAACCTGCTGTTTGAGGTTCAAGGGTGTTATAATTTGGAAATGCAGTTCGCACTGGGGTTATGGCGGGAGTGCTCTGTGCAGTAGGATTGCTGTCGTTGTTTTTCGCATGTATGCAAGATAGAGAAGGTTTTACATCTCTGAATATCATCGAGGATATTTTTGTTGAGGATCCTGGATTTCCACCTCAACTGGCATACCAAGTTGGGGGTTGTGAACATCTTGATGCAGTCCAGGGTGTCCATATGCATACTACAAGTCCTTAGGGGGAAGGAGGGTTTTGTATCTTGACGGGTTTGTATGGTGTTTGCACGGTATGGTGGGGGTTATGCATGTGAAAAGTTGCATGCAAAATCGCAGATCAGAAAAAGGCTTTCCCCAAAAGTTAAAGCTGTTTTCCATTTTCATAATTGATAACTTAT